>MU825908.1:212500-439438 GCA_029204205.1 Desmophyllum pertusum
CTCGTGAAGACTTTACCTACCCCAAGGTTCCCGCCATTCCTCATCACAATACAAAAACCCGATTGATACGTTTCATTTTTCCCAACAGGTTCGTGTGCACATGCTATTACCGTACTCCATTGTAGCAGTACTTGCTTTTGTCTGTGCTGGCCTGTGCTTTCTGCTGCCAGAAACAAAAGACGCTCCAACACTTGAGAATATGGATTCCGTCAACAACAACAACAACAACAACAACTCTACAGAGCTGATGGAGAATGGGAATCTTCCGTTGGAGCCAAGCAAAGAGAAAGAAGAAATGGGAGAATTACTGCTCAATCAGTGTTATCCTGCTTAGTTTAAAACATGCCATCAAAAAAAAATTAATTTGCTTCACGTATTTACTCAATGTTCGCGTAATTTCGGGGACTTTATATCTTTTGCTTATAGTTATGTTGTGCAAACATTCTGAGATTAGTCAATCAGTGAACGTGTTGTATCCGGGACAAACTCAAGTCATACAATCAATGTTGAATTTGGCCGGTTTGGGAAACAAACAAAACGCATTTAACGGTGTGCTACACATTTGCGAGACAGTAAAACTTTACCAAGTTCAATATACAAATACTGTGGACAAATGTCTTTGTCAACGAAGCGTCCCAGAATCAAACTGATCAATGGTTAAGTTGGAATGTTGGAAGACCTTTCACTTGGAGAATACAACTTCGCTCAGCTACGTCACGGATGGCACATCTTGAAAAAATTGATCAATTTTTTCAAGTTCGCCATTCGCAATCCGTCATTATCTTCCCAATCCTCAACCATCCTTGTTCCTGTTTGGTTTATTATTACCTCTTTGATGTTTTTCAACCTTAGTAAACTATTATTTTAAGGCTTTCTTCAGTTTGAAAGTGATTTTTCACTTCGCGAAAATGACTTAAAATGTTATGACATAGCTCCTGTGCTGCATTGCAAATTCTGTAAGGTGTATTTGTGTGATTATTTTATAGATAAAATAAATTAATAAGAAATGAACTTCAATTGTTTTTTCTTAAGATCTTAACCAGATCTTTTTAGATTGTAATCTAAGAATGTATTAAGAATATTTTCAGCCTAAAATCGGCAGAAAAATAAGAATATTCAGCCTGGGCATGAAAAATATACATTATTTAATTAATTAACAAACAAAAAAGAGTGTACTGTCGGAAACGGGAGATTATAAGCACTAAGTGGAACTGATGAATCTCTCTGGCTCGTCCAACACTAACAGACCTTGTATTCACTAAGAGCTCACTAAGAGTAACACCTCTCTTTGTGAGCAGTCTTTAGATTTGTAGATCAGGGATTGGTTTATAAAGAAACGTAGTTATTTTACCTTTTATTGGCTGGCCCTTGCCACTTCCATTCAACCTCTTCACTACGTAATGCCTCCAATACTTCTTGGTATTTGTTCTCCTACGGAAAAACCCAAACCATTCAGGTGCTTATGAAGGTTACGTGGAGTGTACTGAAGACTGGAAAATATTACTAACTTCTTCCAATATGCAAGTTGAAACGTTCTTGTATAATTCAGATCGTATTGGAATTTAGAAGTGTTGGTTTTCGTCCAAGGAAAACCGCCACTTGGCATAGAGTAGTCCAGTTCTGGCCCTCTCTCCGTCGCGCAACGCTATGCTCTCGTACCGAGAGCGTAGCTTTGCGCGACAGAGAGAGGGCCAGAACTGGACTAGGCATAGAGAGGATAGGTGAAGGTGAACGGTTTCCTTGTATTGAGCGGTTTTCAACTGAGTTTCAACCAAAACCAAAGCAATTATTACAATGGTCAATCACAACAAACGTAAACAACACAATGAACCAATAAGAACTCGAAGCAAATACACGTAACCAGCACCAAGCGCGGGAAAACGCGTGTGACCAAGTCGCGATTGGTTTTGGTCTTGCATCTGATTGGTTGAGTTGGTGGCATAAGTTTTTTTAAACCAATCACAGAGCGTAGTGAAGCAAAACCGAAGCAATTATGGATTAGAGAAATTTTCAATTGAGTATCGAAAGTAATTCGGAAATTGGTTTTGCTTTACTACGTTCTGTGATTGGTTTAAAAAACTCACGCCACCTATTCAACCAATCAGATGCAAAACCAAAACCAATCATGGTTTTGGTTTTGGTTTTGGTTTTATGACACTCAAATGAAAACCGCTCTAATACAGACATGTATTTACCAGAAGAAACTCTTGTAACTGTATTTCAGATTCCTCTTTAAATCGCGCTCTTATATCCTTAACCACGCTTGTATCAAGATACATTGGATTCACCCAGTCAACGAGCACCTCGTCCTTGCAACAAAACAAAAAGAGAAAGAAACACATCAAATCCCGGCCCAAACGGGGGTGCAGAGTTGTTGAGAGTTGGCTCTCATGAGAGTTTCTCCAACTCTTAGTGACTATCATCACTTTGGGCCAAACGAGAGAAAACTCTGACGACTCTCAAGAAATATTTGACCAGGTTCAAATTCGATGAGAGCGCACGAGAGTCGCTGAGAGTCGCTGAGAGCGCATGAGAGTTTCAGGCCAAACGGGAGCGAGAGTTTGAACTCTCATCAACTCTCATCCTCATTTGGCCCGCGCTTAACAAGATTGTGTTCTTTAGTTTACATTGCCCAATTATTTTCTGCATCATGCAGTTCTGAATAGAATTCAAAGCAATACTATAGTTACATTGTAAGCCACAATCTAGACTTGCCACAAGTTGTCTTCTTCTTCTTCGACGAAGTCGCGACAACGAGGAAACCAAAACCAACGAAAGGCAAAAATAATATTGGAAAGGGCTTTTAGAAAGTCTAGCCACAATCACGTCGACATAAATTGGGACAATTTTGCCCTTTCCCCTTCAATCTTGAAAACGATTTATCTGGCAATATAAAGCGTCTAACTTAGCATTGGATGGAAGGTAGAGACGCAGATATGGATACATGTATTCAGATCAATATAGAGCAAAGTGTCCCAATTTATTGTAATGAAGATTGTAGCTTGTTTACCTCCAAAGCACATGGTTTAAGTGATTTAGGGTGTGGCTCTTGATGGGGTACAGGCCTGTCAATGTTATCCCCATGGAACCATCCACTGATTGACAGCCGAGTTTTACTACGTGACAACACCTCAGATACCTAAAATGGGGCAAATAAAACTTGTCAAACAGGTATTCATCTAAAGAAAGTAAAACAAGTGTAAACAACATCTGGCCCTTATTCCCCACCAGTGTTAGAGAAACTACAGTAGACTCCCGCTATCTCAAACTCTCAAGGAGAACGAAAAACAGTTCGAGATAGTGAGGAGTTCGAGATAGCCGATAGTAAATAATAATAATAATAATAATAATAAATGACTGAAATACAAGGGCAAGGGGAATTGGTTTAAGTTCGAGATAGCGGGTTTTCGAGATAACCGAGTTCGGGATAGCGGGAGTCTACTGTACATTGTAAACAGTACTGGCTTATAAAAGAGGTACAGTTGTACAGACTTTCAATTTACAGACCTGATGGAATGAAACAGGAGTCACTTCAAAGAATACCAGTGAGTTCCGTTGAGGAACCAGTGATGTTCTTATGTGATCTGGTTGGCCATGCTCTGTTTATTGTGAGAGAATAGATATTTCAATGCACATAACTCAGAACTTAACAGAATAATAATTCTTCTCATAAAAAGTACATTGTGGGTTCCGTTAATACCCCCCACAGAAGGTTTTTGGTTTGAACCCCTGCCCCACCCCCTGGAATTTCCAGTTTAGCTTCATACTTTCCTTTAAAAGTTGGCTTTTGTCAGACCCCCCTCCCCCTCGAATAATGTGGTGAGGATCATTACATAAATGTACATGACTTTTAAGAATTACAATCATGTACTTACCATCTGTACAAAAGAGATCAAGGTTCCTAAAAACAAAACATTAAAATATTGAACAGATGAATAATTTATCAATTCTGTTACCACTGATTTCATTGCTACGCAACCTTCGAAGTCAAACCTCTGACTGTGAAGTTGGCAATACACTTCTGTCAATCATGTGTAACAATATGATTAGTTAAACATGTCTAGACGTTATTATGCAAATTTGTGTCCTGTGTAACACAATCGTAGTCAGTGCTGTTTTCGGACGTTTCTCTGTTTGTAGACGATGACAACAGATCCAGAAAAGTTATTTCCTTTGCAAATGGCGGTAGCGAAGTGTAAAAGTAGAAAGCAGTGGCCTTTCAGTACATTACAATCGTGCGTGCATGATTTTGTCGCACGGCAAGAGAAAAGCCATATAAGGTATGCATGATTGACGGAAGTCTTAATTGCCACGTGAATTTTGATTTTGAAGGTCGCGTAGCATTGAAATCAGTGGTAATATTGTTCAGTTGCTAAATAATTTAATATTAACTTTTTGGAAAATTACAAGCTATTACCCCCAAAAAATTCACAATTGAGACTGCCAGATCTTGTTACTTGACTGTACATCATTCTGTGGATAAAGTGTATTGTACGGTGGCCCACAGGGGCAATACAAATTTATCTATTCCAGTACAAATTTATCTATTCCAGTACAAATTTATTTATCCCAGTACAAATATATGTCCCAGTACAAATATATATTCCAGTACAAATTTATTTATCCCAGTACAAATAAATGTCCCAGTACAAATATATTTATCCCAGTACAAATATCTATTCCAGTACAAATATTTCAAATATTTCCGCGCACAAGGCCTGGGGCCAAACATCCACGACATCGTGGCAGCCATGTTGTTTTTCCCTGCAGCTGTGGGGCTAAAACCTCGACGTTTCCGACAACTTTTGTCCTCAGTGTGGAGACAGGAACATGTGGAGCAATCTACGGCGTAGTCCATACTCTTGTAAACGGGATTTCAAAGTTTGCTCGCACATATCAATCCCGTGTTGTTTCGAAAGCAAATGGTCGATCGTTTTATACTCGTGGCCTCTCTTATTATTCAATCAGCTGCCTTTCCTCAGAAACGTTCATGTCTCCACATAGTCCAGTTCTGGCCCTCTCTCTGTCACGCAACGCTGACAAAAGAGAGAGGGACCAGACTGGACTAGTCTCCACACTGCGAACAAACGTTGTCGGAAACGTCGGGCAGCCATGTTGTTTTTCCCTGGATGTTTGGCCCCAGGCCTTGTGCGCGGAAATATTTGAAATATTTGTACTGGAATAGATATTTGTACTGGGATAAATATATTTGTACTGGGACATATATTTGTACTGGATAAATATATTTGTACTGGGACATATATTTGTACTGGATAAATAAATTTGTACTGGAATATATATTTGTACTGGAACATATATTTGTACTGGGATAAATAAATTTGTACTGGAATATATATTTGTACTGGGACATACATTTGTACTGGAATAGATAAATCTGTACTAGAATATAAATATTTGTACTGGAATAGATAAATTTGTGCTAGAATATATATATTTGTACTAGAATATATATATTTGTACTGGAATAGATAAATTTGTACTGGAATAGATAAATTTGTATTGTCCCTGTGGGCCACCGTAGTATTGCCCTTGAACACAACACAATGATATGAAACTGGCCAGAGGACTCCTGGTAGTCGGGGAAATCCCGCCTCCGAGACAGGACTGAGCCCGCGGTTTTCTTTCCCGAAGTTGCTAAACAAATCATGCATTTGCTGGCGCAATTGCTTTCGGAGTACTTGGGAGTGCTTGTGCTAGTTTCTGATTGGATAAAAAGATTTGGAAACTTGTTCCCCTGACTGTGTATTAGTCCACTTCATCAGTTTGTTACTTATTTGATGACTGATCATCAACGACAGCCGAGCTAAGCTGCATATATGTACATTAACTATATATTTTATTTATTTTGTTTGTTTGTTTATTTGTTTAATTTGTTTATTTAATAATATATTTAATTTTTAATAATTAATACATACCACCATCCTTGTCCTCCCAGTCAGGTGGAACCAGGTAAAATATGTATGCGATTCGTCTTCCTTCTAGTTCATCATCATGACACAAGAGGACATCTTGATCGTGAATAGATAAAATTAATTTATCAATTATATAAATATTATTGTTTGATCAAATTCTCATGTACACAGGGGTGCATCCAGAATTTTTGAAGGGAGGGTGGCTGTTAGCAATTAACTATTTTAATTTGTTATTTTATTTTAGCTTTAAAAAAAGCAACAATTTTACACCTGCCCAGTGGATTGTGTGACCAACCTGACCCCCTAAAATCCATGGCGGATTTTGGGGGGTCAGGCTAGTCACGAAATCCACCTCCCTGAATCCGCCCCTGGTACACCAACAAGAATCTCCATCTCCAAGAATCTTATTTTTACCTGTATGCTCATATTTAGCACAGGACATGTCCACTTGATCAGTAAGATCAACAAAACCTGTCATCTCCTGAAGCCATGTTCTGAACTCATTGTACAAAACATTTCTAAATGGAAGAAACAAAATAAGGAAAGAAAATGAAACCTAACTTTTGATTATAGCGAGTGCATTATTGTACCTGCCTCTCAAACAAATGTATCATTCATGCACGCTGTTGTATTATTCAGAATGGGATGTGCTTAACCGTAGTTCATTGCAGGCCACAATTTCCTCCCCTACTCCCCCCCTCCCCCCTCCCCCCTCCCCCCTCCCCCCCCCAAAAAAAAACACCACACACCTCCACTTTAAGATGCATGATACTTACCGGAAGGAGCTACATCGTAGTTATTAGATTACACATTTAGTGGCATTTGATTTCCAGTATTTCATGTACATGTATGTATAAGTTGAGGAATTTTAATACACATACCTCAAAGAAGAGATATTTGGCTTGGATGATTTCTTTAGGTCATCACTCTACAATTTAATATTTAATGAAAGAGAACTAATTCAGTCAAACCTCCGCTAACAGACACCTCCCATATAGGTAGACACCTCTCATTTGCAGACACTTGGTCATGTACCCAGCTACATACAAACACTACATTTTTAACCTGCCATAAACATACACCTCTCTTAATAAGCGGACACTTTCTCTGGTCCCGAGGGTGTCCACTTACGGGAGGTTTGACTGTACATCTTAAAATATTAAATTATTATAATATTATAATTTTATTAATATTAATCAGTAATAATATTAATAATTCAATAAATATTTTGGTCAACTCAAAGGGGTTAACATTCATTTACCTGGTGGAATTTATACAAGTCATTTGACTTCTCAAAAAACTTGAGCTGAAGAAGATCTTTTTCTAAATTCTTTAAAAAGTCCTCATCTGAGATCAAATTAGGAAGAAAGCAGCACTTGAATGGTGCTGTGTGTATGACACATCCACTATCTAGAGAAGAAAATAATAATGAAAGCTAATATCATTTCACTATTAAAATAATTCTGATTTTTTTTAGTATGTACAATACTTTTGAGTGTACGTGGATGTAGTTCAAGTACGAATCAATTTTATTTCAATCATTCGGACCTCCATGGTATAACCTGCTTCCCTAGCTACAGTGTATGTGCCACTAGGCAGGATGGGTAGTAAGCAAGTACTGTACATGTAAGTAAGAAGTATAACCATATATCAGCTCATATCTTATGAGTACAAAAGTTACGTGAAATACATCGCAAAAATAAGTCCTTCTTTTAACAGTAATGGCTCAGGTAAATAATAACAATATTTCTCATAATCCAGGGGTCCCCCATCCCCCTGTCGGGTTTTACATTGTAGCCAACTTGGTGTTGGGTGCCTTGTTGGCTAATCATGATCGCTTATCCATGACTTGATTTTCTGGAATAATTTTCAAATAGCTATTGACCAATCACAGCACCTCAGTTATTGTATAAAAATAAAAATACATACAGTCTGTAATATAGGTTGCACACTACATACATACCATTAAAACCCTCTTGATTCCTACATGAAGAAAAACAAAATATAATATGTTGGAACAAATTATACATGACGTAATGAAGTACATATTCAATCACAAGATAAGAATGTTAGGTCAGCTGTATCACAGCAAGGAGCCCAAAAGTGTGACCACTTTTAATTAATTCACATTCTTTCGTGTACGTATATTATCCAATCAGAAGCCGGGGATAGCTATCTCCGGCTTCTGATTGGATAGTCTGCATGCAAAAAAGAATGCGAGTTAATTAAATGTCGTCACACTTTTAGGCTCGATCCTTGCTGTAATCATCACGTTTAGTTTTTGCATTGTATTTCATTCGGTTTATTTTAAAAAACACAGGGTGCATTTTATGTGGGTTTAATACAACGAAGATCTTCAGCGTAGGTTTAGAACGCGTATATGATGTACGTACGATCATACACATCAAGCTAAGGCAATCTGTACCTAAACTTACCTATATGCTTTGGTAAATTTCGCTTTAAATTCCTCTTCCAAGAAAAACTGACTCAACAGATCACTTCTGGAATCATTTTTTCGCTGCTTGGAGCTCTTGGATGACGATTTCGACGAATCATCTTTTCTTTTCTTCGAAGACTTCATATCGAACTGAACAGAGCTGCAGTTTCCGTCAGGCGTTCCAAGAATTACTCAAGCTCGGTTACCAAGCCCGGCTGTGTAACCTCGCTACGTCACTTTTGCGACAAAATTCAAGATGGTGGTAAGTTTCGGTTTGAATTTCTGACAATCGCGATGTTTCTTTCTTTCTGTCTCTCATCTTAGACAACCATAACTGTTTTGTTGTTCGGTTTTAGCTGCCTCTCTCGCTTTTACGGACGGCTCAGAACCATCCTATGGTAAGTAGTTTAGTTTACAAATGCTTCGATCGAGGCTGCATGTTTTGTACAGATTTCAGTCCGCGACCGTTTCTTTTCCAATCTTGAACTATTAATTCTCATTACTGATTGGCATATATTTCTTTGATGTTAATATTGAGAATTTGTTGGCACATCAAGATATTATCCCTTCATGTAAGCATACATGTACAGTACATGTGATAAATGTACCGTAAATGTACCTTTCTGTCTGCCAATTGTGTTAGTGAGAAATGACATCTTGATCACTCTTAGAAATTAAAGGATTTATGTCTGTTCTGCAAACTTTGCAATAATGTAGTGCAATTCGCCTCTTTAGAAACAATTAGTAGCAATCTGGGGCGAGTGGCGTCTCGCAGTCGCTTGTGGGACCGTTACTGGGGACAAAATGGCAGCCAGCTTGACGACGCGTCCCCAGTAACGGTCCCACAAGCGACTGCGAGATACGACTTGCCCCAGATTGCTGCTAGTTTCTAAAGTGGCTAATTAGATCTAGAGTTTTGTACTGTCTGCTAGAAGAAGAAAATATGGACTGCAGTGCAAATTGAACTTGGTGAAATGCACATGCGAGTCTGTATTTCCCTTTCCTGCACACATTCACACTGCCCACTTATAAAAGTAAATGTTCAACCTCTACTAATGACCACCTCCACCAATCCATACATTAACTCTTTACTCTTACATGTAGCTTGTTGAAACCTTCCTACAACAGCCAGTTCATTCTGTCCCCAGGGTGGCCATTGTAGGAATGTCAACTTATTTTAGTAAAAAAGATCTTATTAATTTTTTTTACTGTACATAATAAAAAGATAAAACAAGGAAAACATAGAGAGCAGTCCTATGGAAAAGAACTACAATGCAGGGGCAGATCCAGGAATTTTTGATAGGGGGGGGGGGGGGGGGGGGGGGTGGGGGGGGGGGGGGGGGGAAGGGGGATCCCAGGGTTTTCCTGAAAATGTGAAGTAGAAGAATAATTTTTGGAAGTAGACGGCAGTAGCTATTCCTCCTTTCACATGGCGTAACCGTGTTCAGGGTGGTATGGGAGGGGGTGATGCCTGATGGGGGACTCCCTCAAAAAAATGTGGAGATTTCGGGCTCTTTAAAGTACATTTTGGTTTATCCTGGAGATGGTTTTGCTGTGGATAATGGTGAAAGCAAAGATCTCCTCAGATCTGATAGGGGGTCTGGACCCCCTTGTCCCTCCCCCTGGATCTGCCACTGCAATGTACATGTATACTGTACTTTTTCCTTTACAAGTGATACATGTAGTGTTTTTAAGAAATGCAGCACTTCACTTCTCTTTGAAAACTTCTAGTAATGGGTTTACCTTTGTTTTGTTGTTGTTTTTTTTATGTAAAATCTCAACATGGATAGTTTTCCTTTTCCTTGACAGCTGGTAGAGCTGAAGAATGGAGAGACGTACAATGGACATCTTGTAAGCTGTGACAACTGGATGAACATAAATCTTAGAGAAGTCATCTGTACTTCCAGAGTAAGTTTTAATAGCCAACAGCTGTTTGTGTCTGTGGTAAAGGTAAAGCTGCACTCAGGCAAAACTGGCCCACACTCTCAGAGCTTATCCCCAAAAAATTGGGTGGGGGTGTGCCACAGGGCTATAAAAACCCTTACATATACCAGAGCACAAAAAGCTAATTTTGCGACCCTGTTCCAGACTGAATGTTAAAAAAAAGATACCCTGTTCCAGACGATTTTTAACGATTTTTCTAACCCCAAAGGCTAAACTAGTAAGCAGCATTGCGAACTTGTAATATAATCCTATTCCAGAGTATCAAATTAGCGATCGTTGTGCCAACTTCTGGGAAACTGATACCCTGTTCCAGACCAAAAATGTTGTTTGTTTAACCCTGTCCCAGACCAAAAATGCTTAAAAACCATACCCTGTCCAGCGGCACGTACCTATATAGCGTATATAATAATATATAACTACTACTACTACTACATAATGGAGTGCCCCTCCCCCACCCCCCCCCCCCCCCCCCCCCCCGGCAGGCCGGGCCTAACAGTTCCGATCGCCAGTACACATTTACAGTATACCCCTGGAAAGAGGCCACATATTGACTCTGGCCAGTGCTTGAACCTGGAACACTTGATCTGGAGTCAGTCCACCGTGCCTCCCACAGTTTGTTTCTACATGTACAATATGTTCGCCTTTACACATTTTTCTAATAGGGCACTAATTTTGCATTAACAGGATTGTCAATAATTAACCCATGCTTGATATTTTCTTCTTTCAGGATGGTGACCGTTTTGGAAGATACCTGAATGTTATGTCAGGGGCAGCAACATAAAATATCTTAGGATTCCAGATGAGGTATTGATGCAGAATATTAAACACAGTTTTTCTTTTGTTTTAATGTACAGCCGAAGCTCTCTGAGCGGACACACTCGTAAGCGACAGCTCTACTTACGGCCGCCTAGACAAAATCCTGTTTGAACTCTAGCCATACAAACTCTGTATTTACACATTCCTGTAAGCAACCAGCTCCAAGTGGGGACACTTTTTCTACTTCCCGAGGGTGTCTGCTTACGGGAACTTCGACTGTACTATCTTACGGACGTCTCAGGAAATGGAAGTTTACTCATGTCAATGGGTTGCGATTGGTAGATTTTGAAGAATTTTTTCAGGGGCCATTGGTTGTTGTCGTAATTTACATGTATGTTACCACAGTAACTTCCATTGTGTCTTATTTGTAGGTTATTGACATGGTTAAAGATGAAATGGTCAAACAAGGAAGAAGCAGAGGCACAGGACGACCAGGTAACAATGTACAGCAGGGCTGCAAATAACAGTCAGTCATCGGACAATGGCCAACCAAAATTTGCCAATGTCCATAATGTGTAATGTCCAGACAATTTTTTTTGCCTTCCAATGCTAATTAATGCATTTCTAAACACAAACTAGTTTACACTGCATTGACAATGCGTTAGATTTGCAGGTTCGCTTATCAGGTCTTATCAAGCCGTGCTGTAATGTGATGTCCGACCTCATTTTTGTTTTTGTCTGACCAAAATGGTGACTTACTGTTAGTCGGACATTATATCCTTTCAAGAAAAGTACCACATGAAAGTACTGCTCAATAGCTTTCATTTGAATGGTCGTGACACACTAGGGTTTTATCCACAGACCACAGGAAGCTACACTGTACACTGTACAAGAAAGTAGCCCTGTGAAAACAATAGGCAGAAAAAACCCAGCAGCTTTCGTAGACAAAACATGTTTTAATGTTTCCTTTACAAGTACTACATGTAGTTCTTATAATGGTTTTACCTGTTTCATCTTCAGGGCGAGGTGGCCGTGGAGGTGGCGGAGGCCGTGGAGGTGGTGGAGGCCGTGGAGGTTACAGCGGAGGTGGTGGTGGTGGTGGTGGAGGTGGAGGGGGAAGAGGAGGGTCATTTGGTGGGCGTGGTGGGGGAAGAGGGGGAGGAGGTGCTGGCCAGAAGAGAAACAGAGATGATAGTGGTGGAAATTAACTTATGGATCGCTGATGTAAATACATGTACACGCTTGGTTATCTACTCTCCAAACCTCACAATACAACAAACTTGATAGCCCCATCGAGTCGTCATTCATTTGACTCTCGCCGCACAGTAGTCCCTTGCAGATTGCGTGACAGGCCAAAGAGTAACAGCAAAGTCAACAGTACTATTTGAGGTAGCAGTTGAAGTTGCCGAAGATAACCGTCTAAGTTACAAACTTGCAAACGCAAGGTCGTGTACGACCATTATACAATGTACATGCATGTACTTAGCAGTCACTAAACAGTATCTGTGCGATTAATAATGCTTAATTCATATGAAATGATTTTTTTCCCAGACGTTATTTTGTCGCGTCAAACATGTTTTCTCCTCCACAAGGAAAGATTGCCTGACGAGCCAAAATAAAATGGGCGAAGAATTAAGGCTTCTTTGTGTTGAGAAAGAAAAACATTTCATGTGCACTTAATAAAACCGCTTTTGATACCGAGTAGTGTTTATACAGCATGTTGTTCTTGATTGAAGAAACTGTATATGAGTATTAATTAAAAGCAAGTTATTCACAGAAACGTCTCTCTCTTTATTTGATTCAGTTTGTTGACTGCGAGTATAACCCCTCTTGTTCAGACCTCTCGCGCAAGGAAAACTTTCAGGATAATTATGTAAATGGATGAGTCGAGCCGAGGAAGGGCAAATTTAAAACCCGGGCCAAACGAGGATGAGAGTTGTTGAGAGTTGGTTGGCTCTTATGAGAGTTTTTCTTCAACACTCAGCAACTACAGTCAAACCTGTACTAAGCGGACACCCTTTATTAAGTGGACAGTAGCAAAAGTCCCAAAATCTATCAGTTCCCTTATTTACTGTAAATAATAACTCTATTAAAAGCAGACAACCTGTATTAAGCGGACACTCGGGGGCATGTGTCCGCTTAATACAGGTTTGACTGTATATATCATCACCTTGGGCCAAACGAGAAGAAAAAAATCGACGATTCTCAAGAAAAATTTGAGTAGGTTCAAATTTGATGAGAGTCGCTGAGAGTGCATGAGAGTTTGAACTCTCAACAATTCTCATCTAATCTTATTTTCATAGTTTGGCCCAAGCGTTTCTCGTCCCCAGAGTCCTCGGGGGTTTTTTCTTCAAAGAAACGGAGGCTCTTCAGTCTTTGCAGAGGTGGATAGTACTGCGCACGAGCAGAATTATATTATTTGTAGCAAACTGGCACGGAATGCGCATGAGTAGAGCATTATTTATGAGCAGTTATTTACAGCTGACGTTTCCATACTGAGTTAAGGTAAATGGTTTTGGGCCAACCAGAGCGCGCGTAGTATCTTGTTTATTTCATAAAATTTATTGGACGGTGTTCCCAAGCAATAGGAAATGTTTGTATAAGAAAATAACTCATTTCCCAAAGAGAGAAATTTCATTGTTTGGAAACAGCAACATGACCGCCATAACATCACTGACTCGTCCCCAGTCGTCTCTCTTGTCTCCATTGTTGGGAGTTGCAAGACGCGGGGGATGCTGACCCCTTGCGCTCCCCTCGGCCGCGCTTCTCTCGTTAATATTAATAGGAGACAAGAGAGACGACTGGGGACGAGTCAGATAACATCATGAGAAAACGCTCTATAGGGGGGCTACTCTAAATTGCTCTTATCTTGGCCTAGGGGCAAAAAGCTTAACGCCAAAGCTCACTGTAAACGAATTAAAGAGCGGTGGTCGTCGAAAGTTTAACAAAAAGGCATTAGTAAGTAACAATGCAGCATTTTAAATAGAAAATTGGTCGAAATATTCCTCCCTCGCGCGCAGAGCTCGTCCAAATCAATTTTCACCGGATTACGAAGGCGTCATTTAAACGATTTATTTATGCTCGGGTTTGGTTCAAGGAGTGACTGAAAACATAGATAAGAAATTCATTAAAAGCAATTTTCTGGAATGAAAACAATCGCAGTCTTCTGTAAATATTTACTGAGCAACTAAGAATTAATCTTAATCGCTATTCGAGTGGCGATTTTGATTCCAAGTCTAGTCAAGGGACCGTATTTTAGCCACCGTCTAAATTACGTGCATGTATGCAGTTTTCACTGAATTACAAATTTCTTCGGGGAGAAAGGATTTTCGCAAAAGGCCCGACAGTTTGAAAATTGATTATTTCAGCTGCAAGTAAATGACACAGTCAAGAAGTTACTGTGCGAATCAAAAAAGCGTGAACACTTTGATTTAACTTTAAAGGAGCTATGCCACGATATTTTAAGTCATGTTTTGCGAAGTGCAAAATCACCTTCAAACTAAAGTAAGCCTCAAAATACTAGTTTGCTAAGGTAGAAAAACACCAAAGAGGTAATAATAACCCAAACAGGAACAAGGATGGTCGAGGATGGAGAAGATTAAGACGGATTACGAATGGCTAACTTTCAAGATGCGCCAGCCGTGACGTAGCTCCTTTGACATAATCAAACCTCAAGAAGAATAGTCAGGAAACTCAAATTTACACTTTGTTTTTGTAGAAAAGCTTTGCGAAAATAGCAATTAAATAAATATAGGGAAAAAAATTGACCAATTTTGGCAAAGGAAAATCCAAGCTTAAATCAAAGTGTTCACGCTTTTCTGATTCGCACAATATAATCCAGTTTTCATTAGCTAAGGTTTATAAGAACGGAAATATAATCAAAAAGTTAACAACAACTCTGAGAATATATTGATCATTCTGATTTCCGAAAGCTTTTGAGCCCCGAGCAATTTATGAAACACGAAATGAAGGGATTTTTTTCATATTGTAGTCAAAGAAATGGTTGTTCTGCGGCTCTTTTGAATTAAAAGTACCTAATCTCGAATTAGGACAAAAAAACGTCATTAACAAAATGCCTTTGAGATAAGTAATGTACATCAAATGTGCACTGAGTTTTCACGAGTCAATCAGTGAAAGATTTATAGTTAATAGCGCAAGTTTAATAGCCCGAGTACGGCTAAGAAAATGATTTACTGATTAGAATCAAATTTAAAATGTTGATTCCAAAATCTGAATACAAAAATGCAAATGATTCTGCGGCGCTTCGTAATAAACTAAACCTACCATTCATACAAAAACATCAGGTGGGATTTTCACTTTTGGCCTGCATTAGCAAACTGTAAATTACAGAGGCTTAAACCGGAATAAGCATCAAGGATTACACTCCTTAATTAAGCATATTGTGGTCATATATACGTACAATATCGCGGTCTTTTTCCTTGTACACTTAACGCTGCCGGCCGCAGTCGTGAGTGATTTTTTTGTTCTTTCACCATTTCGTCAGAAGAGAAGAACGTGGCTTAATTTTAATGCTATACTACAATATCACCAATAAGATGTTATTTATTCATCTGACAGCGTTCTCAAGCTCTGAAGTACACTGATTTATAGCACAGAAAAAAGCTACGTCTTCGTCGACACCGAGAAGTCAGCAGGACAGACGGTCACTTTCGCAGTTGTGGGACTTGGAGAAATCTTTGCCACAGTTTCCACTAAAAATCGTTGCTTGCTAGCTCGATGTCAGTATGAAGTAGAAGACTTTTGTGACTAGCCCATAAGAAATTCGCCGAGCAAAGTCGCCGCTGGACTTTTTAACCGACTGTAGTGACCTTAAGCTTGTAGCGGCGGAGTAGGCCAAGAGTAAACAGAAATTGCGCAGCTACCTGGCTAATGTGGTATCTTCCTGCGCTCACTTGAGTAAAGTTTCATTACCCATTTCCCGTACAGCGGCTGGTAATCGAGCCTATCTAGTTATTGGTGTGAATTTCTTAGTGGATTCTATCCCAATTTATAGCAGCGTGGAATTCAATTAACTGGACAGTGAACTGAGACTGATCCGATTTTTCTTAGTCGATATTGAAAACTTATTCTAACAAGTACAGGAAACTACTTTCATTTTCGATCTCCAGGAATAACAAGTTACTGGGATCAAGAACTCACACCAAATGAACATGACGTTACTCGTTCTTCCTCCAAGAAGTCCAGGATTAATCATTTTTGAATCTATGGCTTCCGTGACACTAATTATCCTGTCTGTACTTGGCAATGTTTTTAATTCTAACCGCCCTGTATCGAAATCCACGTCTTCGTAACACGACCAACATCTACATCGCCGCTTTGGCAATTACTGATCTTCTCAATGCGTCTATTCCAGGGACGCTGTTCGCCAGCACCATGGTAACAGGGAGAATGATCTACAGCATGCCCGGATGTCGTCTGAGTGGCTTCCTGGTTCACTTCCTGACATATGTCTCCATGACAACGATGACGTTGACCGCGGTGAACCGGTATTTTCGAGTTGTAAAGCCTCAACTTTATAAAACGTTGTTCGGTGAGAGACGATCATGGATCATTCTAGCTACTCTTTGGGTTCTAATCGCCGCTTTCGTTCTATACCCAACAGTGTTTAATCTGGCAGAGCTTACGTTCAACCCTGCGTTGTCATCATGCGCGTACACCTTTGTGAGCAAAGGAGCAGAAATAGCCTTTACACTGACTGTTGTCTGTGTTTTTGTAGTCTTCTGTCTGTCGCTTGTCTGTGTGTGTTATTACCAAGTTTCCAAAGCGATTTCCAAACACAATGCCGACGTTTTTCTTTCACTTCAAGGTTTATCCGCTCACGAAATCAAGCTCTCTAAAGTCCTGTTCATTACGGTGTTTGCTTTCGCCATGTGCTGGCTTCCAACGTTTGGAGTCATCTTGATAATAAGGGTCATTTTAGGCAAGGCCCCGCACGCATTGGCTGTTGTGATACCCTTTCCTGTTTCAGACCTCCAGTGTTCTGAACCCCTCATATATGGTGCTTTGAGTCCACCTTTTCGTCGCGAGTTCCGTCGACTGTTAACATTCAAACAAACCGTTCATTTAACCGATGAATCGCAACGTTCTGTTGTACCGTCGGCAACACATGAGAGAGGTCTGGCCCTAGAGCAAATCTCCATTAATCACCAATCTCAAGTGGACGTTTCTAATCCGGGAGGAATGGGCTTGACGAAGTACAACATCATATCGAGCAGAAGATTGCCTGGGTGTAGGTGCGGTATTTAGAGTTTTACAAAGTAAACTCAAATTCAGTGTGACTAATGTTAACTTTGCGCGCAATATAGTTAAAGTGGTTGTACCTTTTGAGTCTGTGGATGAAACCCTAGTGTGTGACCATTCAAATGAAAGCTATTGAGCAGTACTTTGTGTGTGACCATTCAAATGAAAGCTATTGAGCAGTACTTTCATGTGGTGCTGTTTATTATGCTGTGCAAGGCGGTTCTAACTTTTGAGTCAGGGGATGAAACCCTAGTGTGTGTGACCATTCAAATGAAAGCTATTGAGCAGTACTTTCAAGTTGTACTGTTATTTTGCTGTACAAGGTTGTTCTAACTTTTAATTGTGTGGATGGTTTTAAAAACGTGATTTTGAAAGTGGATGTTATTGCAATCAAGCACCTCTAACTGAAGTGAGATCACAAGTATGGGAGGAATCACTCAATTTTACACTTCGAGCTTCCGATACTTAATACGTTAAGTTTGTATGAAAATAAAAACTAAATATTAGAATTAAATAATAGAATAAGTTAAATAAAACAACTTGACAACATTTGAAGCTTAAAGGGCACTGTCACGGATTCGCATGCGCGAAACTGCTCACTTCCTCCGACCATAAATTATTTGGCCGCCATTCCATAATGACGGTTAGTGAAAATATTTGCATGTATTTTGTTTCTAATCACGATTATGTAAAACAGATAAAGTCATAATACTACTGTAACAGCGTGCGCTGTTCGCATACGTATTCCGAAACATGATTTGCATACAAAATATTTCTGCAACGGCCGTAACGCAACGCACTTTTGACAGCCAAGCTTAGATTTATCCATTCGTACAGAAGTTTTTCAACGGATAACCGTTGCCGTTGGAACGGCTCAATATTTTTTCTCAACGGATTACCTGGCTTAGCTTCGAACGGGTGAAGATTTTTTTCTGAACGGGTAGCAGCAGCCGTTGGAACGGCTGAAGAATTTTTTCGAACGGGTAGCGGCAGTTTATTCGAACATTTTTTTCGAACGGGTAGTAGCAGCCGTTCGGCTTGCTAACCGTTCGGGTAGTGAACGGATTTTAGCCTTTCAACGGAAAGCCGTGTTGTACGTTTTCGCGTGAGAGGTCACAGCTGAGGTCACATCTGTTTCGATCACTTCGTCTCCTCACAACAAATGTGTCGCGAAGACAGTATCGTATCACCGTATAATTCCTTCGTAACCTGCAACGAATTTCGGTTCAAGCCATATTTTGAAACTGTTATCTTCAAGATAAATGCGTTTATGGGGTTTTTGTCCACTCTCTCTTGGCTCTTGTCGGGGTATTTAATATTCTTTTTCGCCCAGAATTACTACGCTTTCCACCGTGCCGCCGCCGCCACTAGTCGACGCCATTTTGGATTTGGCAACTCAAACTTGAAAAAGTTAGCCCAACCTTTTCAAGTTCGACTCGCGAGACTGGCGCATGCGTCCTTGTGACAGTGCCCCTTTAAATTGCATTAAGTTTAACCAAGAAACTGGGAGAAGGAGACTGAGAACGTAATGTCCAATAAAGACAGTAGACCAGAATTGAAATGGAAAGGGGCTGGATCGGCTCGTCGCCTCTTTTACGGGGTAAATTACAGATTTTTTGTATCACTTCGCGTGTTCAGGACAGGACGCCAATATTTTTATCCATCAAGGTATCGTTTAGGGTTGCACACGAAGAAATGAAAACGCCGTCATAATGTGTTGGTGGTCTACATCGATGTCTGTTTTAGAATGGTATCTTTTTAGGGTAAAATAGATCTTGTCACGCCGGTATCCTTTAATTCAAATTTTCCGACGAGCATCCACACCAACTATAGAGTCCTCCCCCCGGGTCTAAACAAATTTACATTTGTGGTACAACACCGGCAAATGTAGTCAGTTGGGAAAAATTAATTCACATATTCGGACGAATGCGCAGTATAACTCGCAGAATAACTTGCAGTATGAATCGTAGTATAAGTCGCACTATAACTCGCAGTATAACTCGTAGTATAAGTCGCAGTATAAGTCGCAGTATAAGTCGCAGTATAAGTCGCAGTATAAGTCGCAGTATATAACTCGCAGTATAACTCGCAGTATAACTCGCAGTCAACTCGCAGTATAACTCGCAGTATAACTCGCAGTATAAGTCGCAGTATAACTCGCAGTATGAATCGTAGTATAAGTCGCAATATAACTCGTAGTATAACTCGCAGTATAACTCGCAGTATAAGTCGCAGTATAAGTCGCAGTATAAGTCGCAGTATAACTCGCAGTCAACTCGCAGTATAACTCGCAGTATATCTTGCAGTATGAATCGTAGTATAAGTCGCACTATAACTCGCAGTATAACTCGTAGTATAAGTCGCAGTATAACCCGCAGTATACCTCGTAGTATAAGTCGCAGTATAACCCGTAGTATAACTCGCAGTATAAGTCGCAGTATAACCCGCAGTATACCTCGTAGTATAAGTCGCAGTATAACCCGTAGTATAACTCGCAGTATAAGTCGCAGTATAACCCGCAGTATACCTCGTAGTATAACTCGCAGTATAACTCGCAGTATAACTCGCAGTATATAACTCGCAGTATAACTCGCAGTATAAGTCGCAGTATAAGTCGCAGTATAACTCGCAGTATAACTCGCAGTATAAGTCGCAGTATAACTCGCAGTATAACTCGCAGTATAACTCGCAGTATAAGTCGCATTATAACTCGCAGTATAACTCGCAGTAGAACTCGCAGTAGAACTCGAAGCGCCTTCCCATACACTCTCTTAAATCAAATTCCAAACCATGCTCTCACAACTTGCAAAGCAATCATCACAACTTTAGCCAGCGGATTCATCATTTGCGCGTGCGTAGACTTTATATAAAGCCAGCAATCTCGTTCCCAGAGTCCTCGTTACCCTTGTCCAGCGGTGGAGCGGCCAACAATGATCTCTGGTGGAAGGTGGAAAGCGATCCGCCATGACGGATTATTATTATGACAGGATTCTTGGACTTCCGGCTCTACTGCGCATGTGTTCGACCCCATGTTTCAACTAACGGACGCCAAGATTCGTGGAATTCCGGTCTTACTGCGCAAGTCAGGCGGATCGCTTCCCACCAGAGGTTCTTGTTGTTGGCCGCTCCACCGCTGGACAAGGGTAACGAGGGCTCTGGGAACGAGATTGTAAAGCCAGAAGAAAAGTTAGAAAAACATGGCGGCCGTTGAGCGATGGCTGTATGAATGATATAGTTTATAGGAACGTGAATTCATTTTTTAAGGAATTTCGCGCGAAAAGAACCCTTATGAAAATACCGCTGACCAAAAAAAATTGATCGCTTTTGCAAGTTGTGAGAGCATGGTTTCTTGGTCCCAGGCTCTGTCTCTATCCCCTCCCCCCTGGCAGGTGCGTTTTTAAATATATTTTTATTTGATCCTTTATGACATCAATATAAGCCGATACGTTTCAAGTTTGTCAGTGATTGAAGATATCAGAGCATCCACTGAGGTTGTACTGATTTTTTCACTCAGAGGAATGGGTAAGTTAAATGGTAATGCTGTTTTTAAATTGACTGCTCTTTCTCTGTAATAAATGGATTTAAACTTACGGGATAGTTAGAGACCAACGTTGACACATATGAAACGAGGAAAAAGACACCCTTTGATAAATTTGGTAGTAGCTAGTAGACTGTGAGTTACTTCGTTACTGATTTCTTAACCACGACGATTGGTTTAATTCGGCGCTCTCCTTCCGACGAAATACACATTGAACGAGCCAATTAGTCCGAAAAAAAATTACACTTTGTTCAGCGAGTTGCATGGTCATGATTGTCATGAAACTTGCAGATACAAAACTTGAGAGCTCTGAAGCTTATTTGATGAAGTAAGGAAAAAATCTGTCGTCGGATTTCAAAGTTATGCGCGTTATTTGTAAAAATGAGGTTTTTAAAAAAAACTTGATATGCTGATATCTCAAACGTTTTTTACTCCCACAAAAATATAAATGACATTTTCTTAACATTTAAACATTCTTTATTTAAGCTGGCAAAAATCAAATATTTTCTGCCAAAAAGCGCGGCTCAAAAGTGTAACCAAAGCGCAAATAAATAGGTTCGGGCCACCTTAAAGAAACGAGTGATTTTGAATCAAAATAATTTTATTAGTGCTCGAAATCAAACCTGATGATTGTTCATTTTAACAAGAAGTGGATCATAGCCATCTTTTTTTCATTTTAATACAAAATAAGCTAAACTATTATTTTCCAAAAAGACTAAAAACCGTATATTTGCAGTTTCTTTAATTTGGCTTGCCTATTTTCGGACTGAAATGCTAAAAAGACTTTTTTTCACTTGTATTGAAATGATTCATTACTGACATATATGTCAAATTTTAAAGTGCTTCCTAAACAACATGGGGTTGAAATTAGTGATATTTTAATCAGCTTCAAGTTTTACCGGAGGTTGTAATGGAAATCATTATTTACACAATCGATCAAAAAAGATGGCGCGACATTCAGTGGCGTTGAAAAAACTGTACTTTAAAAGAGTCCTGTTTCTTCAACCCTTTCAGTTTAAAGATAAAAATATTCCCCTTAGCTTTGGCATTTTAAAGGAGCTATGTCATTTTTGTGAAGTGCAAAATCTCCTTCAAATTGAAGAAAGCTTCAAAATAATTGTTTACTAAGGTAGAAAAACACCAAAGAGGTAATAATAAACCAAAACAGGAACAAGGACGGTGAGGAAGGACAAGATTAAGACGGATTGCAAATGGCCAATTTTTTCAAGATGCGCCATCCGTGACGTAGCTCCTTTAATGCTTGTTCTGTTCATGAGTATTTGGTGGTATATGAAGACAATATTCCTAGGTAATGATTGTCTTTATTGCCGTCACGTGACTGCTTGGCAATGTATAATCAGATAATAATTGATTTTACGAAACAAAATCAGATGTCGTCTGGGTTTCTCTACAGCTGCAAAGTGACACCTCATAATTATCACGAAGGAAGGGAGAAGAAGATATCATTCTGAAATTATCCAAACCAGAGAGGCCCGCGGGCGTTCTTGCTACTGGTGCGAATTTCTTAGTGGATTCTACACCAATTTATAGCAGGCGTGGAATTCAATTAACTGGACAGCGGACTGAGAAATCGGACTATTTTATAGTCGATATTGAAACTTTCATTTTCGATCTCCAGGAATAACACATTGCATCAAGAACTTACACGTGCACAAAATGAACATGACGTTACTCGTTTCTTCCTCCGAGAAGTCCAGGATTAATCATTTTCGAATCTATGGCTTCCGTAGCTCTAATTATCCTGTCCGTACTTGGCAATGTTTTTAATTCTAACCGCCCTGTATCGAAATCCACATCTTCGAAACACGACCAACATCTACATCGCCGCTCTGGCAATTACTGATCTTCTCAATGCGTCTATTCCAGGGACGCTGTTCGCCAGCACCATGGTAACAGGGAGAATGATCTACAGCATGCCCGGATGTCGTCTGGAGTGGCTTTCTGGTTCACTTCCTGACATATGTCTCCATGACAACGATGACGTTGACCGCGGTGAACCGGTATTTTCGAGTTGTAAAGCCTCAACTTTATAAAACGTTTGTTCGGTGAGAGACGATCATGGATCATTCTAGCTTCTCTTTTGGGTTCTAATCGCCGCTTTCGTTCTATACCCAACAGTGTTTAATCTGGCAGAGCTTACGTTCAACCCTGCATTGTCTTCATGCGCGTACACCTTTGTAAGCAAGGAGCAGAAATAGCCTTTACACTGACTGTTGTCTGTGTTTTTGTAGTCTTCTGTCTGTCGCTGGTCTGTGTGTGTTATTACCAAGTTTCCAAAGCGATTTCCAAACACAATGCCGACGTTTTCTTTCACTTCAAGGTTTATCCGCTCACGAAATCAAGCTCTCTAAAGTCCTGTTCATTACGGTGTTTGCTTTCGCCATGTGCTGGCTTCCAACGTTTGGAGTCATCTTGATAATAAGGGTCATTTTAGGCAAGGCCCCGCACGCATTGGCTGTTGTGATACCCTTTCTGTTTCAGACCTCCAGTGTTCTGAACCCCTCATATATGGTGCTTTGAGTCCACCTTTTCGTCGCGAGTTCCGTCGACCTGTTAACATTCAAACAAACGTTCATTTAACCGATGAATCGCAACGTTCTGTTGTACCGTCGGCAACACATGAGAGAGGTCTGGCCCTAGAGCAAATCTCCATTAATCACCAATCTCAAGTGGACGTTTTCTAATCCGGGGAGGAATGGGCTTGACGAAGTACAACATCATATTGAGCAGAAGATTGCCTGGGTATAGGTGGATATTACTGATCGATATTAGTATCTGTCTATCACGGTTTCTTTAGCATGAAACCGACTAGCAGTATTGCTACTCCCCTGTGGGAAATGTTACTGAAACGACCAAAACCTACAGTGCAACCCCAATATAACAAACACTGCTGTTGTAACCGACCATTTCTTAAGACAATGACTGGACCCTTTGTTACGCATAGAACAAATCCTAATATATATTTTGTGTAATTTATACTACTACAGCTGTACATAATTGAGAGACGCCGGCAACATTAAACTGAAGCTGATAAAAACTTGTAAAAACAAGCCATCGTTTCTCAGATATTTAGGTTTACAACGGTCACTAACGTTTTGCTGAGTCGCAAGGTTAAAAATTCCATACGTCACAACGAGGAATGGGGAATTTCGGATGAGCTATATGTCACGCAAATATACGAAAACGTGACGAAAAGTAGATGTAAGAAACGTCATGTGTCTATTCAAGATATTGCCTTGCTCTTTATATACCTTATTATAGAAATTAACGCTCCATGAAATTAACGCGAATTTTAAAATTCGCGTTAATTTAAGTCGCGTTAATTTTTGTGAGCGTTAATTTCCGCGACATTAATTAAGTGGAGCATTAATTTCCGCGACCTTAATTTCCATTATTATAACCCCAAATTCTGGATCCTGTACAGAGATATTTGACACCCAGGAAACAATAGCTTTCTCAGTTCTGCACACAGTATTTCAATCTTTTACAATGTAAAAGCCTTAAAGCCTTAATTACAATATTTTCCAGTTCACCCACGCTTTCAGAAAAGCAGTTCTGGACATCTGAGCTGTTGTATTTCGGCAAATATATTTGTTACTTTGTGCTAATCGCGTTAATTTCCTTCATTTTGAAATTTTCCTTCCTCTTTCGCGTTAATTTTCTTTATTCGGAAGTACTTTTCCGTCCAATTCGCGTTAATTTAAGTCGCGTTAATTTCAAATACCTTAATTAACACGAGCGTTAATTTCCTATAATAAGGTATGAACGCAATCGCTAAAAAACTTGTTGCAAGTCGAACAGCAATAGTCACATGTACACTTGTGTGTACCCATTTTTTAATACGAGAAATTCGATAACTCCCGTATCTCAATGTGGATAAACTCGTTGCTAAGATATATTAACAAATTCTTTCAACTAGAACTGTAAGAAGTATAAAATTTGTGTATTCACATGAAGACGAAAAGAGTTCTGAAAGGATAGTTTTAATTGCAACTGTCCGGCTTTTTCCGGCTTTCTTTTCATGGCTGCTGCTTGCTTGGGCTGGCTGCTGCTGCTTTCATCAGTGGGCTCTCAGTTCAAACTGTCTGATTGCAATCTGAGTTCAACAAAGCTTATTTCTTCAATATCAATAGTGTTATGGAACACTTTTAAAAAATTAATCATTTTAAATCTACAATATACGAAGAAATTAAATTTCATTAACACACAGCGTGCACTGACCTCATCTGAAGCAAACTGCAGAGAAAGCCCCACACAAATATCCTTTTGAGAAACATTAATTTACAGACTTAACATAAAATTATTTATTTGGAGAGTGACAGGTGTAAGTTTTGCAAATATTAAATACAGTCGAAGCTCTCTGAGCGGACACTCTCGTAAGCGGACAGCTCTATTTATCCGCCTTGACAAAACCCCGTTTGAACTCTAGCTCATACAAACTATGTACAGTCGAAGCTCTCTGAGCGGACACTCTAATAGCGGACAGCTCTACTTACGGCCGCCTTGACAAAACCCTGTTTGAACTCTAGCTCATACAAACTCTGTACAGGTCGAAGCTCTCTGAGCGGACATTCTCGTAAGCGGACAGCTCTACTTACGGCCGCCTTGCCAAACCCGTTTGAACTGTAGCTCATACAAACTCTGTACAGTCGAAGCTCTCTGAGCGGACACTCTCGTAAGCGGACAGCTCTACTTACGGCCGCCTTGCCAAAACCCCGTTTGAACTGTAGCTCATACAAACTCTGTATTTACACATTCCCGTATGCGGCCAGATCCAGTTGCGGACATTACACTTTTTCTGCTTCCCGAAGGCGTCCGCTTACAGGAACTTCTTGTATAAGCAAGCCCTAGATTTCAGTTTGTAGGCAATGAAAAGAGCATGTAACGTTGCCATTTCCCGGAAGTCCTGGTACATTAGAGCTCAGTGATGAATTTTGGTGCGAATCGACCGTCATAAACACCATACTATGATGTACGTTACATTACACTGACTTGTTGGAGACAAATTAAATTATAGGTAAGATTAAATAAGTACCAAAGTACAATTTGTCGAAAGTCCAGTAAGAGGATGAACACATCTTCGAAGGCAGGACGAAATTGTGATTTTACTAAGATTTGGCTTGAAAAAAAAAAAATCCGACACTCAGTATACATCAGTATAACCTCCATTTCGATTTTTGTTTCTTTTTGGTGTTCGCTAAGCTGTTATTAAGCACCACGTTCTACAGCAAACGGCAAACGTCAACTCGCACTCGATTTTCTTTACTTTTCCTCCAATCGTTAAATAAATTCATCAGAAAAATCGAAATAATTCCACACGTTCACGGTAAACGCGAAACTACTCTGTTTGACGTACAAAAGACAAACGCCAGACGGCAAAAAGTGGGATTCTTGCCGTTTGCGGGAAAAACAAACCTGATGCTTAATCTCTCTAATATTATAAAACTTGTAACGATAAATTGGATCTCCGCTTTTACATGGAGTCTCGTAACATGGTGTCAAAAGGGGTATCACCTTGTGGGGGCTCAGGTGCATGGGCAGGGACTGGCCTAGGCCTGCGTAGCTGGCGGTTTTTGTTGGCGCGCGATGCAAAATTCGTAACGGCGAAAGCCGCGACAGCCAATTCTCGCGGCTTTTGCCGCTCGCTGTCGCGGCTTCGCCGCTTACGAATTTTGCATCGCGCGCCAACAAGACCGCCAGCTACGCAGGGCTAGGACTGGCCGTATGATGCATATGAATCCTTTTGGAAACCTCACTTTCCGAGGGTAATCTACGATGACAATGGCTGCTTTGTTGGCATTTCTTCAAAACTTTCCAATCCATCGTGGTTTTCACTAACATCGCAATCTGTGTGTGGTGAACATCATATCAACTGAGCTTTACCGCTACAACGGGAAACTTTTTTGGTTCTGTGGGCCATAAAACAGACACCTTCCTTGTACACTCCGTCTTCAGTACTGCCATAGTTTAATAAACGGGAAAATGGTTATGAAGCCCGGCAAAGTTCTTTGTTTATATGTTTTTGTTCGCTATTTTGGGGGTTGAACCGTGCACAAACCTGACAAAATACAATAGGTGGTTACGTGTGTTTCAAGCAACTAACCAATAGAAACGTTGCGATTACGTATTCATGCATAGTGTAAGTGAGTGCAAAAACAAAGATAGGGGTGGCGAATGGTCCTATCAAAAAATTAACGAATCTCGGCAAATTTAAGCCGAGTCTCGGATCTCGGCGCTTAAAAAAAGCGTCTCGGAATCTCGGGCTCGCCAGAAATAGGACGATCTTGGAGTCTCGAATTTTGAATCTCGCAAATGCAGCTTCTTGATATCCTCTATTTTCTCGGAGTTTTTGGATCACTGCGTCTCGGGCTCGGATTTTTGGAGCGCTAAGTCTCGGGCTCGGAGTTTAAAAACAGGGTCTCGGCGTCTCGGCAAGTCTCGATTTTACCATTCGCCACCCCTAAAGATGTGCAGGGTCATGGACCTTCCAACATAAATCTTGGCCTCTTTGTTTGCTCCTTTGAAGTTTGCCGGCTTCATAACCCATTTGCCCTCTATTACTATGGTACTGCTGTCTGTCTCGCATTAACAGATTTTGCTGTTGGGATTTTCGTTCAACCACTGTGTGTCACACACTTTATTGCCGCATTGACCTACAATCCACCGTACTGAAAAATATTGCGACTGTACATTTACCCATAATTCTTAGCGCACGAAACCCTAATAACAACGCTCATAAAAACGCACAAACGAGAAAAGTTCTAAAAACGACACAATGTTTGTTTAAGTATAGGGTCGACGAATTTCGCAAAAATATCGCATTCTGTGCCTTAATTGGCTGTGTTAAGTTCGCAAGGGTATTGTGGTAAAATGTACAGCCGCCATGCATCTTCTTTCCAGTACGGTGAATTTTCCCCACCGTGTAAATACTGTATGTCCCTAGTGCAAATATTCTGCTCAATTGGAGTCCCTCCTTGCCTTTTTTGTCGTTCATAGCCCATCACTCGATAACTTTTGATCGATACCTACACTCGCATTGCATCTTACCAATATCACACAACGAATTCCATCATTACCTGTCAGCCGTGTAATCAAGTTTATTTTACTAGTGGTCCTAGTGGCTGTTCTTGGCTTTTCCTGTTTCCAATCTACTTCTGGTTTTCCTAAAGGAAGACTGGTTTCAGGAAGTACAACTATTTGCGTGGGGCCTTAACTTTAAGCTGTGGTCATACCAGGCGCTAGGTATGGGTGGGGGTGGGGGGGGGGAGGGGGGGGGGGGGGGGGGGGGAGGGGGGGGGGGGGTGGGGGGGGGGGGGGGGGGGGGGGGGGGGTGTGGGGGGGGGGGGGGGGGGTTTCGCACGAACCCCCCTTTGGAGGTCAATAAAAAAAAAAACGAATGGAGGCCCTGAAAACCCAACTGGTGATTTCAGCTTTTTAGCAAATCGTGGAGGAATGGAAAAACAAACTTTGTGAGTGTTTTAGCTTTTAAAATTACCCTGCAAGAAAACGCTACGAAAAGCTATCTGGAAAGTATTAAATTGTTAGGAGAATGGGTAGTGACCTAGTAATTATATGTTGTCAAAATAATCCCTATCGTTTGAAGAATATTCCTACTTAACCAGGGACCGGCGTTCGGGATTTGATAAATGTGGAGTCCTCGATAACACTTTTCGGCGGAGGACCCAGGTGATACGCTTATTTAGGTGCATATTGACGCTTGTGGGACGCTGCTTTTTGTAGCTGATGACGGCGGAGGCCGGGGGGTGGGGGGCTTAAGCTTTTATTGGGCCGCTGAGATTCCCATTGCATCAGGGCACACGTCAAGCTTTTGTAAAACCGTTTTTAGTGTTACTAAGCCGGTATGTACTGTAATTGAAATGTTATCAAGTTTTAACAAAAATCTATCGAAATATATTGTTTGTTATGACTAAAATACCTGTTATTTTTACCACTCCGATCATGTTTGAAGATATTGACCTGGACCAATGCTGAAAATAGCATTTTCCGGGCCTGCTAGATTTCAAAATTTTTGATGTGGGGGTGCCAGTACACCCCTAGGAGCTCCGCGCCTTCGGCATCTCGTATTCGTATTTAATAACGCCACGTTAATAAATATTCCTGTCAAACGAACACACCCCTTCAAAGAAACCTCAGTCTACGCGCCTGAATTACAGACTCCCTTCTCCCTATTGGGCGTATTTTTGTATATCTCTTAAGACGGCACACGAACCAAGATACAGAAATCAGAATAACTTAGCAACAGAATACAGGGAAATTTCACTACACTCAACATTTCTAAGTACAGGCAGTCTGTGCTTAAACCAATTCTCTAGCGTGATCGTGCGCCATCGTACTCAGTTATAGTTGCCTGGTGGACTAGCTTTTATGAGTTGAAATTGTACTTTAAAGACGGAGTTAAGTAAGTTTTGGTTTTTAATAAATCACAGGAACATTGGTACTGTTGAATTCTTCAAATTAAATCGGTGGTAGGGAAGGGGGGGGATGTTTGAAATTTCCGCCTTGACAAAAAAAAGAAACAAAAAAAGGAGATGGTCCCATGGGTATCAGAACCCAGAGATTATCTGAAAAAATTCATCCCAATGGAGATTATTCAAACTGTTTAGAAAACGCAGTTTGGAGAATATATGGAAAGCTAATCACAAAAGTGACAATCCCTCGGGGCTAGTCCCTTATCTGGGTGCTGGCCGGGGACAGGGTATGGTTTTGTCAGGTTTTTTTTTTGTCTTGAACGTGGTATCGAATTTCATCACTTTTTGTCTTTAAACGGGGTATTCTTTAGCCCAGGTGGCCTAACTGAAAAAGAGTTAATAAGATGTTCTACTCTACGTGAGTCTTATGAGATAAGCACTCTGACTAAACCGTCAATGAAAGGTGTTCAGTTGCTTGAATGCATACTAAGAAATTTGTCATAAACTCTCAGTTGACTGCATAAAGTGTAAAATGGTTTGTTAATTGTGCGCAATGTAATTAAATAAGAAACTGAGGTTTACCACTAGTCTAATTTAATGGTCTTACAAACTAGGGTATGAATTTGGGTTATAATGCTTATCTTTTAAACGAATAGAACTAGGTCGTCAAAATCGGAATTATGTTGAAACAGGGTAGAAAAAGATGAGCGTGCCTGGCCTGTACCTCCTACCTGAGCATCTGTTTGAGTAATACAATCCCCCCCCCCCCCCCCCCCCCCCCCCCCCCCCACACACACACACACCGGACAATTTTTGTTGCCTGCACACACAATTTCCCGAAACGTCTATTTTGAAAGTTTAATAATTAATAATTATTGTTTGTTCTAAAAGTGGTTTTTAATGTATTTTTTACGAAGTAGATTAAATAATTGTTCTACTTGTGTTTTAATCTATTTTTTAACGAAGTAGATTAAATTGTTCTACAATACTAAATTAATTTACGAATCTTCCTAAAATTTATGATTATATAAATTCATGATAAGAAAATATATTCAACAAAGAACATGTGGATAATAGTCTAAGCTGCGTTATAATCCGTAGTATATCAACAAAATTGTCGCGCACACAGCCTCAAGGAAACTTTAAAAGTTCTCAAACTTAAGAAATCTCAAAACGCCATAGCAACAGCTTGTTTATAGCCTGAAATCAGCCGGCTGCTACGCAATATTATTAATTATTAATCAAATAATAAAAATGATATCATTTTTTATATTTTATATTATAGATAAATATTTTGCTGCCTCAAACATCAAGGCAATTCACTGCATTGTCTCAGGGTCTTCGGGAGGGTTCGGTTATTGTCATGTTAGGGTTCGGTTGTCGTCGTATAAGGTTCGGTGTTCTTGTCGTGTATGGCAGGTTCTTTTCGTCTAGGGTTCGGTTCTTGTCATACAGGACTCGGTTCTTGTTCATCTAAGGTAGGGGTTCTTTGTGAGTTCGGTTCTTGTCAGTACAAGGCTCGGTTCTTGTCAATGTATGGTTGGTTCTTTTCGTGTAGAGTTCGGTTCTTGTCATTGTTTAGGGTTCGTTTTTGTCGTATAAGGTTCGGTTCTTGTCGTGTATGGCAGGTTCTTTTCGTCTAGATTGGGTTCGGTTCTTGTCATACAGGACTCGGTTCTCTTGTTATCTAAGGTAGGGGTTTCTTGTGAGTTCGTTCTTGTCGTACAAGGCTCGGTTCGGTGTCGTGTAATGGTAGAGTTGTCTCTTCTCGTGTATGGTAGAGGTTCTTCTCGTGTTAGGGTTTCGGTGTATTTTGTGTAGGGTTCGGTTTATTTTTGTGTTAGGGTTGCGGTTCTTGTCAAGTTAGGCTCGATCTTGTCATGTAAGGTTCCCGTTCTTATCATATAACGCTCGGTCCTTTGTCATGTATGGTAGAGGTTTTCTTCTCGTGTTAGTACCAACGTTTTCTTCGTGTAGGGTGTCGGTTTCTTGCCATGTTAAAGAGGTTCGGTTTCTTGTCGTATAACGCTCGATTCTTCTCGTGTATGGTAGAGGTTTCTTCTCGTGTTAGGGTTCAGTTCTTGCCGTGTTAAGAGTTCGGTTCTTGTCATAATATAAGGCTCGTTTTTTGTCGTGAGGGCTCGGTTCGTTCTTTCTCGTGTTTTTCCCCTAACGCTTGACGAGTGTTCATCGGCTACTCTTCCCACGGGCTGACATCTGGTGTCGATCGCTAAGCAGTTGTAAGCTGCATATCGAATCTTTTCCTCTGCAACTTTTTGCACTGAAAAGTTAAAGCAAATAATGTCAGTAGAAATAACTTTCCGAAATCTAATCACAACCAAGAGATGATGTAGATAAGAAGGAAACCCCTTGAAGCCCATGAGCCAATTATCCAGGTATGTATTTGATTTTTATGGAATCATTGCAAGTGTAGCAAGCAGCGAGCGACGTAAGGTTACTCTCGCGCGTTCGTACATAGCACTTATCTCTTGGGACCTGATCGTGACTGAATTTTTTGTGTCACTGAGTGCGTGTAAATGCAAGATACAGTGGAACCGCAATATAACCGAGCGCCCTTTATAACGAACTCCCCGTTATATAACGAACGACATTCTTCAGCCCGCCAATTAAAGTTACAGCAAAATGTATGGAACAGATCCTCGATGTAACGAACCCATGGTATAACGAGATCCCCGTTATAACGAAACACAATCCCACCCCGATATAAACAAACAAATGTCATGTCAAATCAACAGAGGGAAATCCCTGTCAACAAGATCATTATATCCTGCGAGAGGGCACTATAGTCACGTGACATCTACGTCGCTTTATCCTCTGCTGAGTGGTGCAACGTGACACTGTTTATTTTAAGGAAAAATAATATAATTATCAGCCAGCCCCCGATATAAAGAATATTTTGGTTGTTAAAACGGGGTATCGTTTATAACAAAACGAAACCCCGTTATATAAACGAACACATTTTCCTAGTCCCTTGGCACTTCGTTATATTGGGGTTCCACTGTACAGAGACGTAAGTCATCTTCCATTCACTCGTAAGAGTCGCCAATGCCAGGTTAATCGGGTTAAGAATCAAATCGATCTTCATAAAACATACCTTGAATATTCCGGCAGAAACAGCGCGCTAGAACACGTGGCGGCTTCAGGTAATGAATCAGCTTGCACAGAACTGAAAAGAGATCACAGCGGTCAGCCAAGGTTAAACCAGGATAAAACGAGAATCAACGCGGAGAGTTAAGGGAGCTACGTCACGGTTTTTGTCATGAAAAATTTAGCCTTAATTTTTCAAGTTCTTCATTTGCAATCCGTCTTAATCTTCTCCATCCTTAACCATCCTTGTTCCTGTTTGGTTTCTCCTTACCTCTTTGGTGTTTTTGTACCATAATACACAATCATTTTTAGGTTTCCTTCAATTTGAAGGTAATTTTGCACAACGCAAAAATGACTTAAAATATGGTGGCAGCTCCTTTAAAGGAGCTATGTCACGATATTTTAAGTCATTTTTGCGAACTGCAAAATCACCTTCAAATCGAAGAAAGCTTCAAAATAACAGTTTACTAAGGTAGAAAAACACTAAATAGGTGATAATAAACCAAACAGGAACAAGGATGGTTGAGGATGGAGAAGATTAAGACGGATTGCAAATGGCGAACTTGAAATTTTTTCAAGATGCGCCATCCGTGACGTAGCTCCTTTAAGGGAAGAGAGTTGGGACAATAATTTTGTTTTTATTTCAACTCTCATCAGCTATCATCTGCGCACGTTCAAATGAGCTGAGAGCACACAAGTTGATATCAAGAACTAGAACTCTCGTTGACTCTCATGAAAATTTGAGCAGGTTTTACAAAGCCATGAACGCTGTCGTATATTGATGAAGTCAATGAGAGCGCACAAGAGTTGATGAGATGAGAGCTCATTACAGTGAAGATGACGCTACCGTTGCAACTCGACAGAGTTTTTGATTAATTTTTGACAACTTTTTGACGACTTTCGGATGGGTTCCGTTTGACTTGACCAATCAAAATCCAAGGAGTGTTGGAGGTGGAGTCGTGAAATTTGAATGGTTTTAGTTTCTAGTCTAGTTCAAATGTGGCGCCACAAAACGGAACCCATCAAAGTTGTCAAAAAGATGTCAAAAATTAATCTAAAACTTTGTCGAGTGGCAACGGTAGCGTCATCTTCACTGTAAAAGGCGGTCAAACGAGAGGGGGATCTTCTCAAACTCATTAATAATTTATCTAATTTTTACAGCAAAGGAAATCTTTAATTGGCAGATAATTTTTACGATTTTATCTCTACGTTTACTCCTTAGTTTTAGTTTTGATTGAGAAGATAATTATATCAAACACTCGAGACAGTTCAGTGGCGGATCCAGGGGGAGGGTCGGGGGGGTCCTGACCCCCCTAAACACAGAACCTGGGGGTTTTTTGCTTGCTCCTCTTCCATTATCCATAGCAAAACCATACGCCAGGATCCACCAAAATGCACTTTTCTGAGCCTGAAATCTCATTTTTTTCTGGGGGAGGCACCCCAAAACACCCTCCTCCACGCCTTTACACAACTGTCGTCTACTTTCAAAAAATTTCTCCTTCAATCTGGCTTCACATTTTCAGGAAAACCCTGGGACCCAGGACCCCCCCCCCCCCCCCCCCCCCCCCTATCAAGAACAAAAATCCTGGATCCACCCCTGGTGTTTCATCGCATTTCCAAATACCTCGAATTTCGTCAAAAATAATACTCCTCTGTGCGTCGCAGGGGCGTCGTATTTTCAACTCTCTATCTCGGTGTTTAGAAAATGTGATGAAACCACTGTCTCAAGTGTTTGATATATTACTTAAACATGTAGGTCTTGCCTCACCTTCTTCCTGGACAAATATACAATGGAGCTGGAAGTCGCCTTCGTCCAGTTACGAAACGGAGAAATCGGCTGCGATCGTCTGAGCAAGAGAAGGAAAATTTTTAGAAAGCGAAAATGGTGGCCACGCGAACTATATAATAAAACAGATCATTTGGAATACGAAAACACATAGACAGGCTTACCATTTGTAAAATTCTCCAACGCTTTCCACAAAAATTTGACCCGTCGGTCATTTTCGTTAATATCTTCGTAGTTGCACTGTTGTAGTATGAAGGGAAAGAGCAAATTAGCATACAAGTTAAATACTACCAAAGAAAAACTCCCCAAAACATTTCAAACAACAGCAGCAAAAGCGACACACGGGGAGGTTGGTGCGACAATCGAGTAAGTTCTGTGTGGCACTCGGGAAGGTTACGCACTACCATCCAGAAGGTTATGTGCGACACTAGGGTAGATTGCACGTAAAGATAGGTTATGCGTGACATGCGTGACACTCGGCAAAGTTGTGCGTGACACTCAGACACACTGACTATCCTCGATTTAAAGGATCTATTTTGCACATCAATCAACATTTATATTATCATACTTACTGCACTTTTTCAATGACTCCACCGTGAGATCTGGATCGCCACATAACTCTCCTCTCCAGTTCCTGCCAGGTAAGAAGGTCGAGTACTGCCTGGGAAAGAACTTTAAGAAGACTCGCCTCATTGCCTCGATCTGTAAATTAAGGATAGTCTGAGCTGAAGAAGTTTAATATAGCAACAGGGGTAGAGTGCAGGGGAACATGTATTGTTTTTGGAAAATCTTGTAGAATTACACAAAGAATTGCGAATCTCTCAGCTCAATCAGAATTTCAATTTGTAAAATTGTCAGAAACAAACAGTACCACATGAAAGTACTGCTCAATAGCTTTCATTTGAATGGTCACACATTAGGGTTTCATCCACAGACTCAAAAAGTTAGAAACGCATTTATTGATTCAAGGTTTGACTCTGGAAGTAAAAGGGTAAAGGGAGCTACGTCACAGATGGCGCAGCTTTGAAAACTTTTTCAAGTTCGTCATTCGTAATCCGTCTCAATCTTCCATAATCTTAACCATCCTTGTTCCTGTTTGGTTTATTATCACCTCTTTAGCGTTTTTCTACCTGAGTAAACTATTATTTTTAGGAATTGACTATTGTGTATATACCTGCATTTTCCCTTCACACATTCGACAGTTACGCACCAGTCGGATGTACTCTGTTCTGTCTTCATAATCAACAAATTTGTCAGCTCCGCCAGGCACAAGATTGACTAATGTGTTGTCACTTAAAACCTGCCAGGGATAGGCAACAAGATAAATGTACATTGTATTAAAGAAACATAATTAGCGTTATAGGCCCGCAATGCATGCATAGACGCTAGATAATGATTTGACTGAGTACCTGTTCTGTGCTATATATTCACTCCGAAAAACACTTACATGTATGTAAGAGGCGCGGTGTGATTGACTCTGGATTCAGCGTTCCAGCTTCAAACACTCAGGTCGAGGTCATTGTGTTGTGCTGTTGGGCAGCACACTTTACTCTCACATTGCCTCTCTCAAAGTAGACTACGAGCAGTCCCTCTTTCCCTTATTAGGCCATCGAGTGAGAAGCAAAAATGTAGCCTCAATTTTTCAAGTTCCGGCCGTTTGCAATCCGTTTTAATCTTCTCCATCCCTAACCATCCTTGTTCCTGTTTGGTTTCTTATTACCTCTTTAGTGTTTTTCTACCTTACAAACCAATCATTTTTTAGGCTTCCTTCAATTTGAAGGTAATTTTGTACATCGCAAAACTGATTTAAAATATCTAAGTGTTAACAAAACAAACTACGCTTTCACTGTAGTTGGGAGTTGTTACCGAGGTACTAGATGTTCATTTGTTGACTTTAGGGGGAGAACGTAACAAAACAGCAAACACAAAACAGTTCAACTTACTGCAGTGTATGTGAGGACTCCTCCAAACTTCATATTAAATGAATCCTTATCACTTGATTCTAGTGATTCAAGCAACTTGACCTAGAGGCGTGGAAGGCATCCAATGAAAATTAATTACCAACAAACCCATCAGAAGTCGAGATTTGTCTGAAGTGATGGCATTGGAATTGGAAACCAAATACATGACTGTATTTCAGTTTGCGCCTAATGGTTAGCATTGGACTCCAGATGGTAATGTGGCCGTGGTAATTGTGTTGTGTTCTTGAGCAAGACACTTTATTCTCAGTATAAATGGGTCACTTCTTCACTTATCCACTTCGTGCCATGTGGCACATAAGGCCTCTTTATTCTCAGTATAAATGGGTACCAATGACAAAATGCTGTGGGTAACCTGCGATGGACTAGCATCCCATCCAGGGGAGTAGCAATGCTCCTAGTCGGCTTCATGCTACAGAAACTGGAATAAGCTCCGACAGTGTGGGCCAGTTTGGCCCGAGTGCGGCTTTACCTTACCTTTACCAGTTCGCGGTAATAATTATCAATTAGATTTCGAGCTTGAGTTTTCTAACTGTCAGCCAAAAAGAAATGCCAGCCAAAAAACAGGAGGATAAGGAGAAGGGAACAAATCAATTGAACATACATGTATAAAAGTATAGTTTGTACGTACCTGAGCCGAATCAACCGTCACAAAGTCACGTGACCATGTGACCTTTTCGCCCACCAGCTGCCGCCACACAAAAGATGGAAGTGAAAGAACCTGAAGGAAAGAAAATTAGTTACAAAAGGTACTTAACATGTCTTATGTTCATAATAATTTATATTAATTATGTTCATAATTATTATATCTTGTTAGGAGAATTTGGTGGTACATCAAGACAATACCCCCTAGTTAATTATTTTCTTTTACAATTTATATGCAAATATCCCAAGTATAACAGAAGTCTCTCTTCAAAACCGAGTAACAACCAGACACTACACAAATATCTTTAGTGTTACTGTACGTCATGGGCATCAGCCTGGAATTTTTCAGGTCGAATCTCAACGTCTCTCGAGTGGGGGACGGATAGCAGTTATTACAGATGTCAGCGGTTTGACATGCAAACGAGGCGAAAGGGTCAATCTGGTATCGTTTGCCGTTGGACATGCAAACGAGGTGAAAGGGTCAATCTGGTATCGTTTGCCGTTGGACATGCAAACGAGGCGAAAGGGTCAATCTGGTATTGTTGGCCGTTTGATATGCAAACAAGGCAAAAGGGTCAATCTGGCATTGTATTGGCCCATTAGCCTCATTTGTAGGCTCGATTACCAGCCGCTGTTCGGGAAAATGAGCCAGAATGAAGACCGGACTCGAGAGAGCGGCGTAAATTGAGCCTAACCCGTTTGCATACTTTTTAAAAACAAAAGAATATTTGACTGCGGGCTCAACTGTAATAACAGCTATTGAGTGCGCATAGAGAGACAAATGTTATGTCAGACAGGGGCTAGTTGAAATAAGATGAATATTCACTGAAACCAAAGCAAAGCCATTTCATACCAGATGTTCTCTGTTGCTCCTAAGGCAGGCTCCCATTAACATTCCAATCCACTCAAACTTGCTGAACTGTTTACATGAAGAATTAGGCATGTACGCATCTCTGTTTACATTTGAAGTGTCGTGTAACTAAAACAAGAGAGATGTTCAACAGTGAGTTACATGTGGGATACAAGGGGAAGATTCAAATGGCGAGTACTTTCACATGGTATTCATTCAAATGAAAGACTGTGTGGGACTGTTTATTATGCTGTACAAGATGGTTCTAACTTTTAAGTCCGTGGATGAAACCCTAGTGTGTGACCATTCAAATGAAAGCTATTGAGCAGTACTTTTCATGTGGGACTGTTTATTATGCTGTACAAGATGGTTCTAACTTTTAAGTCTGTGGATGAAATCCTAGTGTGTGACCATTCAATTGACAGTACTTTCATGTGGTACTGTTTATTATGATGTACAAGGTGATTCTAACTTTTAAGTCTGTGGATGAAACCCTAGTGAGTGACCATATAAAATATTTTAAAAAATTTAATAAAAGCTATTGAGCAGTACTTTCATGTGGTACTGTTTATTATGCTGTACAAGGTGATTCTAACTTTTAAGTCGTGGATGAAACCCTAGTGAGTGACCATTCAAATGAAAGCTATTGAGCAGTACTTTCATGTAGTACTGTTAATTATGCTGTACAAGGTGGTTCTAACTTTTGAGTCTGTGGATGAAACCCTAGTGTGTGACCATTCAAATGAAAGCAACAAAAAATGTATTGAGCAATACTTTCATGTGGTTGCACTAATTTTTTTTTTTTCAATTTTGAACTTGCCACTATTGGGAGTGAAATGGTTCATGATTGTGTAAGTACCTGATTGGGGCTGCGAATAAAGAAAGGAACAGGTATCGGTGCATCAACAGAACTTGGGCAAAGTTCCTCGGCCATGTCTGCTAGTGAGTCCCGGAAACCACCACCTGAAAGGCAACAGTACTATACATGTAAATAAAGTTGTAATGTCGTTACAACAAGTGTAAAATGTAATTTATTATAAAATTATGGCAAACTGGTCCATGATGAAAAGGAGCATTCTGATTGGTTCCCTGAGCGGTCCGAATTTTGCAGTACGGACTGCTAAGATGGACCGCTCATGACCTCATTTCGCCAAATCCTTTTTATGAAACATTGAACAAAAGAAAACTGTTTTTTCTGTCACGTAAAGGTTGATTGGCAGCTGAGTACCAACCTTGATCGATGATTCCTTCAGACACAAATTTACATTCCCACCACTGGTCGTATCTTGCTGACCACCTACAGGGTAATCACAGCATGAACGAAATAATAAGATCAGTTTAGATTTAACCACTTTATTAGGAATTTCGGGAGACGCGGCGGCCTAATGGTTAACACGTTGGACTCCAGATCAAGCGGTCCAGGTTCGAGTCCTGGCCTGGGTCGTTGTGTAGTGTTCTTGGGCAAGACACTGTACTCTCACAGTGCCTCTCTCCACCCAGGAGTATAAATGGGTACTGACGACAAAATGCTGGGGGTGACCTGCGATGGACTAGCATCCCATCCACGGGGAGTAGCAATACTCCTAGTTGCTTCATATGCTAAAGAAACCTGGATAAGCTCCATGCCCGAGTGTGGCGTTACCTTTTTACTTTTAATATTATTAGGAATTTCAAGTCAAGTTCTGTCTGTTTGGACGTCCACTCCAGAGTAGGACATTCTAGCCACAACAGATGCTGTTCTACACAATGCAGAACTGACTGTTCAATGATATTTCGATATTAACCTGCATGTACAGTTGACTCCTGAGAACTCAAACCCTCAATAACTCAAAGGTCCCGCTAACTTGAGCCAAAATTTCCCCTGGATTTGCTTCATACATTTACTGCAATTTTACCTTCTGTAACTCAAACCTTTCTCAATTTCCCTTGAAGGTTCGAGTTATTGGGAGTCAACTGTAGTACTTATAAAAATAAGAGATCTCTGGCCTATGGCCTTGTGTGCAAGTACCAGATCTGTATAGTCATATGTACATTGAAAGCTAAGGTTCCATCCAATTCCTACCTATAATCCAGCTTCACTCCACACTTTTCTTGCTTCAGTCCTTCATACAACTAATCAACAAAAATGTAACATGATGTTATAATACTGAGCCTCTCTACAATGGCCACCCTGGGGCAGCATTAACTATCCGCTGTAGAGAGGTGGCCATTGTAGGGAAGTTTTAATAAGAGTAAAAGTGTATGGATCAGCACACGGTCATGATGAAAAATCCTGGCCATTGTAGAGAGGTGGTCAATTTTAATACAGTCAAACCTCTGCTAACGGACACCTCCTTGGGTATCCCCTTACAGGACGTATGACTGTATTATTTTTTACTGTAGTAACTAAATTTTTCACTTTTATTTTTACTTTAACATGTTCAACCCAAGCTACAGTAAATGTATAGCAATCATACACCCACTTGATTTTGTGCAAGAGAATGAGGCAAGTTAGTCCTTTATTCAAGTCAAACCTGTTAAACAAGAACTGACTAGCGTCATTCCAATGTACAGTAACTCTCCTTGGGCGATGGACCATTGCCTTAATTTAGTCTATAATAAAATTACCCCAACAACAGAAGTACTGTACTAACAGTAACTACAAAATAGGCAAGTTTGGGGACTATTACAACTGACAACTGACCTGAGTGACTATAGAGTGTTTTGCATCTGGATCCTGTTTTGGATCAGCTCTGTGCTCAGCTGCTGACCGTCGGTTGATGAACAACTTTGGCATGTGTGCTGGAGAACTGCAGAATTATAATAATCAGATGTCAATAACAATCTACAGTCCCTCTATTAAGATGTCACCCTCGGGAAATAGTCAACTAACCGCTTAAGGTAATTCCATCGAAATATAAGTTACACTGGGGAGTTTCTGAAATGTTCCCTTGTTGAACATTGTGATGTAATGTTTCAAATGTAGAATAAAAAGAACAGGTCACCAGCCCCGCGAAAGAGATATAATCGACTAAAAATCCCTCATAATTCCTTACAAAATCAACCAAAAACACATATTTTTTCACGTTTTCAGTGATTATTAATTTTCCTGCACTGAGAATTGGTCTATACTCCTTGTATAGAAAGAGGATGATTACGAGACTTAAATATGCGAAAAAAAAATGATAGGTCACCACGCTCGTTTACGTTAACTCAAACCCATTCCCCTTGCCCTTGTTTTTCAGTCATTTACTATTGGCTATCTCAAACTCCCCGCTATCTCAAACTGTTTGTTGTTCCCGTTGAGTGTTCGAGATAGTGGGATCCAACTGTATATCAATTTTGTGACAGGTAGTGCCCTAATGGTTAGTTCATTGGACTCCAGATCAAGAGCTCCGGGTTGCTGGCCGGGGTCACTGTGTTGTGTTCTTGGGTCAAGACATTACTCTCATAGCGTCTGTCTCCACCCAGGAGATTGAGCAGAGTTTGCAAGTTATTGAAAGGCTTACCCAGACTGTGATTCCCTGATGACTTTCTCAATCAGCACGGTTCTGTGTTTTGACAAGGGAAGAAGTTGGCGAATGGCCTAAACCAGAAACAAAGAAAACAAACTCATCAACTAGTAAACTAAGTTTAGGAGTCAACAAATTATACAGAAACAAAATGACGGAAGGTGTGCCAGTGTTCCAGACCCAACAAGATTGGCTACTTGACCCGACAAATTAATGGAAAACTTCTGACAATTTGTGCGACCCATATCTTGCCTTAAAACGTATCTGGAACCCTGTGTAGTGGCCTAATGGTTAGCGTGTTGGAGTTCAGATCAAGCAGTCTGGATTCGAGTGATGGCCAGGGTCATTGTGTCTTGTTCTTGGGCAAGATTCTTAACTATAATGTTGCCTCTCTCCATGGCCACCCAGGAGTAAATGGCTACTGGCGAATTGTCAGGGCAACCTGACAAAAATGCTGCTGCGATGGACTAGAATTCCATTCAAGGGAGCAGTGACACTCTAGGCACTGGCCTGATAAACCACTAGGGTTATAGATAGACTTTAACCCATTTAAGGAACAAAATGGGTCTGTGGAGATACATTGTAGATGAAGACTTGACATAATAAACACTGGAAGATGCTACAGTAGATGTCACCAGAAAATTACAGTGAAGATGACGCTACCGTTGCCACTCAACAAAGCTTTTGATTAATTTTTGACATCTTTTTGACGACTTTCGGATGGGTTCCGTTTGACTTGACCAATCAAAATCCAAGGAGTGTTGGAGGCGGAGTCGTGAAATTTGAATGGTTTTAGTTTCTAGTCTAGTTCAAATGTGGCGCCACAAAACGGAACCCATCAAAATTGTCAAAAAGATGTCAAAAATTAATCAAAAACTTTGTCGAGTGGCAACGGTAGCGTCATCTTCACTGTAAAGGCACCAGAAAATATTATATCATATTTTACCTCCAAGTCTTTAAATGACCCTGCAGAATAATTCCAAGAAGGAAGAAGGTAATGCAACACACTGTCTAGAAGCTCGGTGAATCTGCATGTAAAAGCATTTAAATACAAACATGTACATATGTTAGATTCTCCAAAAAGAGGAATGTTTATTAATTTTATGTGTTAGGAACTCTTTGAAACAGAGTGATTTGTACACTGTGACTGGAAAATTTTGTTTGAACTCAAAATTATTTTAAAATAATATTATGTTTGGCAGCCCCAGTGTGGTTTTCACTTTGTGTTTAGTCAGTTATGTACTGTACACATTTACTGCTAAGTAATACAATGTGTGGTTCCAGAAAATATCCATACCCACCCCAAGGAAGGTCATTGGAAATTCCGACAGGGAGGGGGGGGGGGGGGGGGGGTATGGATATTTTCTGGAACCACACAATAACAATGTAGGTGTGGTGGGTCCTGAGTTCTGGGGATCATTACATGTACAGTGTCGTTACATTGTGTTCTTGGTCAACAATTATACAGTGCATCTCTCGTGTACAAATGGGCTCTAACAAATTTCTGCGGCAACCTGGCAAGATTCAGGGTAACCTGTGATGGACTAGCATCCCATCAAAGATGGAAACAGTACTCCAAAGTTTCTTCAAGCTATGCTTGGTACATGTAGAGACTACTTTTAAAATACAATGAAATGGAGATTTTGTTCACCTGAGCAAAGCTTGTGTTCGTCTGTACAGTAAAGCAGGATCTACAGCATCTAGTTTTGGAAACCTGCAATAATATTATTGTACTCAAGTAAGAACAGTATTAGCAACACTTGCATTGTACATGTACATGCACTTACTACGATTATCAGTTGAGTACGGCACGATGGAAGTTTGGTGACAAGGTTTACAGGTTAAAACTACGTTGTTACCATGAGCAACTGACTTAGTTTCCAATGGTAACCTGTGTGTCGCTGACGCTTTGTTACCAATGACGTCAGTAACAGTCAGAAAGTCTGGGTTACCATTAGAAACCTAGCCAGTTGCTCATGGCAACAACGTAGTTTTAACGTGAAAACATTGTCACCAAACTTCCCGTGTGCCTTACTCAACTGATAATCGTAGTATGTTTCTTTAGGAAATAAGAAGTAGAAAGAAGAAGTATAGATGAAGATCGACACACAGTCACGACGAAAAATCCTGGCCATAAAAATAATAATGTTACTAGAGAGGTGGGAGGTTTGAATGTTTCCAAATAAGTATAATTAAAAAATAAATAAATAAATAATAAATAAATAAGTATAATTTTATAGTCAAATAGATTATGTGTATTTGTGAGAAGAAAGTTTTTTGTTGGTAATTGCATGTACACTGTACATACCTGATGAGTTCTGTTGACGTAAACAAATCTTGGTTGAGTCCTGGCTCTTTTTCACTCTCTGATATTAACTTGATACCGTGGATGCGAGTATCTATACCCTCATCTGTCAAAAATAAATTACTGAATCATCAGCATACAGCATGGCAATCATTATTTGGGCTTTCAACTACAGATTTAGTGTGTTATTGACCGGGGGTACTCCCCTATATAAGCTACAGGGGTGTAGTTTTTAGCTGTTTTGGTCTGAAAATGGGTCATAGTTTTTTTCCATTTTGGTAATAAATTGGGTACGGGTTTGCCTTCTGGTCTGAAATTGGGTATGTTTATTTAAGAGAACCAAGAGAGCGTCTCTTTCATCGGGCTTTTCATGAAAAGAGAGAAAGATAAATCATTCAATATGATAAAGCATTATTTACCACGTCTGAAAATGGGTAGGGATTTTGATCTATTCTCACTGCTTAGAAAGCCACGAAACTAGCCCGCAGGCAATGCTAACATGCTCCCACACCCCAGTGAATATAGCCTAACGACCCTCAAGTCCCCAGGGGCCTCGCTTGTATATTTAAGTGCATTAATTCAGGTCTTCTGCGTCTTTCGCCAAGTTACGTGGTGGTAAGTTATATCCAGTTTTTTTACCCACCCACCTCCCCTTTGGAGACATCTTACTATCTCGCATATCTCTGTCGTGCTAACCTCTGCCCAGGCTAAATCTTCCTCCCATATCTTAGCCTTGCCTGGGCAGTGAGTGGCTTTGTTGCAGTGAGAATGTATTACTATTTTGGTCTGAAATGCAGTCAGGTTTTGGAAAACCGGGTGACACACCCCAGCAAAATGAAAAATTCCAAGGAGTACCCCCCTCCCCTGGGTTATTGAAAGGTGCAGAAAAAAAAAATTATGTTACCTTTGCATTCTTTGATTCTGATTTGAATAATGTTATAATATTCAGTCAAGCCTTTCACAATACACACATCTCCTGAGTAGCTCCTGGAAGGGAGAAGAATAAAACAGACGCCTAATATGTTTCTGGATATCTACATGTACATGGGTACAATAATAAAATATAAATATACCAACACTGTAAGCTGTTATTAAAATAATTTATGTCCTTATTGACCTATTTCATTTTTTAATACTGTGTTTCTGTATACTATAAAGTAGTTGTACATCCTTTCACCTATTTAATAATATTTAATTGGTGAGTGTTGGACTGGATCCACATGTCTGTGCACATGGCACATGCACAAGTCCTTACCATTGAACTCATGTAACACTTGTACACAAGATACTACTCTTGTAGTGCCTCTCTCCACCCTGGCGGTGATTTATATGGGTACCATAGCAATTTTCAGAGGGAAAGGGCGAGGATGGAGTGAGGGTGAGAGCAAGGGCGTGGGTGGGGCGAGGGTGAGAGCAAGGGCGTGGGTGGGGCGAGGGTGAGAGCAAGGGCGTGGGTGGGGCGAGGGTGAGAGCAAGGGCGTGGGTGGGGCAATGGTGAGAGCAAGGGTGTGGGTGGGGCGAGGGTGAGAGCAAGGGCGTGTGTGGGGCGAGGGTGGGGCGAGGGTGAGAGCAAGGGTGTGGGTGGGGCGAGGGTGGAGTGAGGGGTGAGAGCAAGGGCGTGGGTGGGGCGAGGGTGGGGAAAGGATAAGGACAAGAGCAAGAAAAGAGGGTAACATCATTTGCCGATAAAACACTTAATACCATGAATGAAAATTTAATATGAGACTTACGCATCAATAAAGGTTTCATTGATTTCTTTAAGACTCGCGGCATCTCCTGCCATGACGACAATGTGACAAGGCATGTAGTTATCATCTTTAGAATCTACCGTCACAAAGAGTTGCCTGAAATTGTAATGAAGAGTAATGAAGTATGTATGATCAGAACATTTTATTAGCAGGACACGACTGGACAAGTTTACAAACTCACTTGATGTCTGGTGTCCAATATTTTGGAGTCTTTTTTGAAAGAGTCAAAGGTCAAGAAACAAAAACAAAATTAAAGTTGAAAGTTGAAAGAAAAAAATCAAAAGTAGTAAGAATTAACTTACTCTCCTGCATGGATTTCAGTTTGAAGAAAGTGAGAAAATGTTCTGAAGTGTTTACAATGAGTGTCACATTGTGTTAGAAATTTCAATAAATAAATTCATGTTGTTTTCAGTTTTTTAGGCTGCCATACAGAAAATTTAGTGGTGAACAATGAAGACAATAGTCAAGAGAGTTTTTGTCTCGGGACTATGGGCTGATAGTTGCCCTTGGCAATGTTGTGTTCTAAAAAAACTAGAGGACGGTACAACTGTATATAAGCCCTCAAACAAATATTTGTTATTTTAGAACATAAAATTTCCACAGGCAACTATCAGCCCATAGGCACTCGACAGAAACACTCTAAATTTGTTAATAATCGAAACAACAAACTGATCTACATGTATGTAATTTTTAAATGTGGCTAAATGTAATTTAGGCTAAGTTAAAATCGAGCCAATGCGGCCTTATGCCTCACTAGGGGTGAACTGGATGAGAGACTCAAGCAAATAGTGGTTGCATGCATGGGTCTGCATATACGGGGCTTTGCAGGGGCCGCACAGGTTTTGTGTGCCAGTTGCATGTGGACGTGCAGTTCGCATTTAGCTTTGTGGTTGTCATGCACTTTGCTGCCCCCACTCCTTCCCCCTTCTTTGTCTTGGTAAGTATTTGGGTCGTCTGGTAAGTATCTCCACTGATTCTATCAGTGTGACGGTGCCTGGTGGTTACCACTCTCAGGGTTGCCATGGATACCTGCACGCTCTGCTCGAACCACTCGTGGCTCCACCATATCAAGGCACCTTCCCCAAGCTAATCTATTGGTGATCAGTTTAAATAACATCCTTTCTTTTTTTTTCTTTTTTAATTTTTTTTTTTTTAATACTTTTTTTATTGGCATTTCAAGAAAGAAAGAAAAAAAAAAACCACACACATACAAAAATAACATCCTTTCATTACCTAATAACAGTGCCTGGTCTCATTGACAGTTTAATCCAATGTCTGCCTTGACTGCCGTCAGTTTCCCAGTATGTGTCTGGATCACCATCTGTCAGCGCATCTTTAGATTCCTCTTCCTTGGAGTTACAGAATCAACAAAAATCCAGCTCAATTTACAGTTTTCCATCTCTTCTACTTCACTACAATTAGTACACTATCTAGATCTAGATAATGGTTCCCGTTTTGCTAGTCTGAATATAAAAAGAGTGTTGCATCACTTAATTGTTGATTATAATAAGGCCATGGCAGAATTTGGTAAGCAAGACCCATATAGTTATTGTGCCAAGTTTGAAAGGAAATGAGTTCGTCAGACTAAATTTAATGTTCAGCAAATACAGTGAACTCTCTCCAATTAAGGCGGACATCATTGTCCTCACCATGTCCGCCTAAGAGAGGTGTCCGCCTAAGAAATGTGTCCACCTAAGAGAGGTGTCTGCCTAAGAGAAGACCGTGTCCACCTAAGAGAGGTGTCTGCCTAAGAGTCAGAAGACTGTGTCCACCTAAGAGAGGTGTCTGCCTAAGAGAGGTGTCTGCCTAAGAGAGGCGTCTGCCTAAGAGCCAGAAGACCGTGTCCACCTAAGAGAGGTGTCTTCCTAAGAGAGATGTCTGTGTAAGAGAGGCGTCTGCCTAAGAGCCAGAAGACCGTGTCCACCTAAGAGAGGTGTCTTCCTAAGAGAGGTGTCTGTGTAAGAGAGGCGTCTGCCTAAGAGAGGTGTCTGCCTAAGAGAGGTGTCTGTGTAAGAGAGGCGTCTGCCTAAGAGAGGTGTCTGCCTAAGAGTCAGAAGACCGACGGTGTCCACCTAAGAGAGGTGTCTGCCTAAGAGAGGCGTCTGCCTAAGAGTCAGAAGACCGTGTCCACCTACATGTAAGAGCTAGGCGTCTGCCTAAGAGAGGTGTCCACTTAAGAGAGGTGTCCGCCTAAGAAAGGTGTCCACTTTGAGACAGTTGACTGTATATGCTAATGAGGAGATGAAAAACAGCAGACATAAACAAAGAGCACTCTATATGTCACCGACTATTGCATTTACATGTAAGTGGGGGGGGGGGAGACAGGGGGATAGGGGGATAGGGGGTCCTGAGCTTCCCATTTCATACTTTGTACTCCCAGTTCCCGCCCCTTCCAGTGTGGTTCCCGCCTCTTTGTGCTTTTCCATTGAAAAATATTATGCAATGTTGTGTAATGTTTTCCTATTTCTCCCGGTTCTCGCCCTCTCCCGCCTCCCATAGACTTCATGCCTCCTTTACTCCCAGGTTCCCCCCTGTTCCACCCCCCCCCCCCCCCCCCACCCACCCATGTAATAACTCTGGCTGGCCAAAAAAATGAGCTTTGGTTTAACGAAAGAGTTCAGAAAAATAATGTGATTTATAATAAACGGCACATAAATAATTATGCATCCCAAGTTTAATACAACTCACAGAAGAAACTTGCACTGACTCCACATATCTGCTAATATTTCCAAGAGATGCCTCATGTTTGTTGACGTGATCAGCCATAAACTTAGCCAGCTCTTCATCTGCATCTAAACTCCAATTCGGAGGAGGAGAACTCAACTGTTGTACGGCCTCTTTGTCTGCATACTTTTCTATGGAGGGTGGGTCAGATATCCTTAAAGCATAACACACTTCTACTGCCTCTTGCCAACTGTGGGTATAATGTGAAAGAAAAGACTACATTTATCAAGTGCTGCAAGTACCGTACATGTATTTCCTCTTACTGAATTATTAAATCCCCAAGGGGTCTAAATTATTAAGACCCCTGGGCCTGGTTGTTCAAAAGACAATAAGCTAATCCAGGATTAGCGTGAATATTGAATTCAGTTTTGTTACTTTTCAGTGAGGTTTTATGTTTACATTTTTTGTCCTTGAGTTTTGACTTTGAGTAATCTCAAACTCTACAAAAACTTAGCAGTTAAAAACACTCTTATACAAGAGAAATTAAAACCTTGATTGACTTTTAATCCAGGATTTAGCGTTACAGTAATCACCTTTCGAACAACCTGGCCCTGGGGGATTAATAATTCTGTGTTCCCACTACGTTTTAAAGGTAAGATGTCAGCAAGGAATTACATGTACAACAGGTCAGATAGCCAACCTTGTCAGGTTTTTCACCTGAGACCCCTCTCTTATCTAGAACACAATAATTTGTCACGGGGGGCTTAAAGAGGGAGGAATATTTTCAAGGGTCAGTGTCATCAGCTTTAGTTACCTACTGATTGATACAAGCTTTTGAACATGCATTATATGACAGATATTGTCTGAACAAACCGTGAATGGCATCTTGTTTACTTTAAATATTTGCCTACTATAAATACCCGCGCATAGGCAGCACACGCAGATAAGCCACACCCTAAACTTTGAACTCATTTTTTGGGGGAAAAAGAAAAGCACAAAAGCAGGGTTCAAAATTTATTTTTGTGTCTAGTTGTCCCTGGGGCAACCACAGGACTTGGTTTGGTTGCCCCAAGAATATTTTGGTTGCCCAGCCCTCGACCCTGTACAAGCAATTTTTTTTAATTTGTTGGATTGAAATTTCAATGAACTACTGTATAATCATTCAAATTGTCAAGAATTATTCTACAGCTGTAAATAGAAATATAAACTATTAATCCATGGTCATTATAGAGAAGGGTTCGACTGCTATGAAGTCTCTTCATGCCAGTTTTTTCCCCACAAATTGTATGGATCTACATACATGTATAGTACATGTATAATACCTTTTAATGGTTTTATGCCCTTTGGATGATGAACTGACATCTGCAGGTTTGAGATAAGGGGTACCAACACCATGCTTTGTATCAAAAGGCACTGCAAGCACCCATCCTTCTTTTACTTGTTTGCCAGAACAGTACTTCTGCAAGGTTTTCTGAAAATGCATAATTTATTGTAAAGAAACGAATATCACACTATACATGTACAACAAAATACAGGCAACTCACGCCTGCAAGACACCCCATTATTATCGACACCGGCTATAACGAATAAAATCCAGAACTCTGTCTCAAGTCATCATAAGTCAACAAAAGTACAGTATACATGTACATGTACATGCAGTGTAACAATATCATGTTGTGACGTCACGATGTCACCAATCGATTAATGTTCAGATCTTTATGCTTGTCCAAAAGGGACAAAATATCAAGATTTGTAAATATACATCAAGATTCGTATATTTATGTCAAGATTGATATACCTTGATTTGATTTGTATATATATGTAACAAGATTTACATATAGGTATTAAGATTCACATATGCATATCAAGATTTGCATATGTATACATCAAATGTGACAAACATACATCCAGATTCGACTATATACATTGTCACTCGCATATATTACATCAGGACTCGCATTCACATTTCTAGTCTTGCATATGTATATCAACATTCGCATATTTACATCAAGATCAATAAATACATCGAGATTGTGATAGGCATGTATGAAGTACCAGGTCTACACTCTGAAGTAACCGCTGGTCAGTAACACCGCTGCACTTTTTCCATGTGTGACAAACATACATCCAGATTCGACTATATTATAGTCGAATCTGGATGTATGTTTGTCACATTTGATGTATACATACGCGAATCTTGATATGCATATGTGAATCTTAATACCTATATGTAAATCTTGTAACATATATATACAAATCAAATCAAGGTATATCAATCTTGACATAAATATACGAATCTTGATGTATATTTACAAATCTTGATATTTTGTCCCTTTTGGACAAGCATAGATCTTTGAATTGCACATGGCTGGCTAAGTTATTCCCGTTCTGTCCAACTCATCTGTTCCTCACGTCTCATGTCGAGCTTGAGAACAGACGAGTTGGACGGAACGAGAATAACTTAGCCAGCCATGTGCAAATCAAAGATCTGAACTTTAATCGATTGGCGACGTCGTGACGTCACAACATGATATTGTTACATGCAGGTCCTAGCTAAATACAGTCACAAGTCTTTTCTGCCGTGGCTTTCATGTACAATTGTACATGTGGACAGTTGCACTTGAATGGGTTCCTTTTCTCGTGCATCTCAGTCAAAAACAAACTCATTATATATTGTTATAAAAAATAAATAAATGAAATAAATAAATGGGAATTTCAGTGGAAATCCAAGTAGTAGCTCTTCTCTTCCACTGTTTCCAGATCAAATTGGAATTTAGAAATGTTGGTTTTTGTGGAGGGAGGAAAACCTTACCCGGCAAAATACCCTCGGAGCAAGGATGAGAACCAACAACAAACTCAACCAACATATACATGTATGACGCCAGGTCCGATAATTGAACCCGGGCCACACCCTAACGTTAATAACCATTGGTTATTTAACACAAATTTTGCTATGGTTATGATAAATATATTGGAAACAGGACTTTGTGTCATCGAATTCTGCTTTGCAGTCATCTGATTTTGTTACAGTGGAGATGATGTTACTGTTGCCACTCGACAAAGTTTTTGATTAATTTTTGACATCTTTTTGACAACTTTGATGGGTTCCGTTTTGTGGCGCCACATTTGAACTAGACTAGAAACTAAAACCATTCAAATTTCACGACTACGCCTCCACCACCCCTTGGATTTTGATTGGTCAAGTCAAACGGAACCCATCCGAAAGTCGTCAAAAAGTTGTCAAAAATTAATCAAAAACTTTGTTGAGTGGCAATGGTAGCATCATCTTCACTGTAATCATTCGTAAGATTACAGACCGAATTGGACTCCACTGATTCCTGCTACAGTTCAACCTCTCCACAACGGCCACCCTGGTACAGAATTATCTGGCCGTTGTAGAGAGGTGGCCGTTGTAGGGAGGATTCAATAAGAGTAAAGTGTATGGATCGGCGCACGGTCGAGAAGAAAAATCCTGGCTGTTGTAGAGAGGTGGCCGTTATAGAGAGGTGGCCGTTATGGTCAGTGGAGGTTCGACTATATTATGAATAATATTATTGTACTTACTACTACAATGTATTACTTATATATTTGTCATCACTCGGCATCACTGCTGCTTGACAAATATGTAAGTTTATTGATATTGTATTATAGGAGAAATTAAAAGTTGAACTCTCTTGAGAATTATAAGGGTTAAACGGATTAAAGACAGCAACAGTAAGCTTATGTCGTCTGGATTCAATTCTGGGATTCAATTGTATAAAGCTCTGTTGTTCTTGTAGAATGACCTAGAATATCCGGCCACCTATTCATGTCCACTTTATTACGTGTAAAAAAAAAACATGTGTGTCTGGGTGCTGTACAAGTAGAACGAGGCATAACAGAATAGTAGCTATTCTTATTCATTGACATGCAAATCAGTGGCCAAGTATTCTGCAGTTAGCCGCTCTGTTGGGTTGGGGATTTTCGAAAGTGAAATTTTTTTCTCAAAACGACACAGACTGTATCAGTTATTACAGTACCTGACAAAGCTTTATCCATGAGCCATTGTTGTTGAAAAATTCATCTCCGGATGCAAACAACTGGAGGTTGGAAACAGATGGTAATTCCCCGACACACTGAGCTTCATTCTGGGGCTTCCCCCGTATGGATAAAACAGAAGGAGTTTTGCATTCGGCTTCCCTCAAGTACTCCACTTCGGCCGGAACAAAACATAGCGGCAACGGCAAGCTTTTTCCTTGTTCTATGCGCTTTATGCTCTCCAGAAGACATCTGATCCTGGCCAGGCGTCTTCTCGCCGGTTCATTCTTCATTCTCTGAAAATGCGAGATCAATTTGAGATTAAACTTCCCTCATCTTCACTTTCACGACATCCACTACAAGATGGCCTGGCTTGGTAACCGTGCGAAGGGACAGGAAACAACGATAGACTGGATAGACTGGGTCCAAACGTGATCCAGGGTGACGAGGCCGAATGCCGATCAGAACTTGAGATGTCACAACCTCGTTCCCAGGGTATGGGAACGAGGTTGGATTCAAGATCTGTGTAATGTATTAGATATTTTTGGTAACACCAATGCTCCACCTTCCACTTCAATGAACAAATAATTCTTCCTCCAAGCAGTTCGAGTTAGCGGATATGGTGGGGGGGGGGGGGGGGGGGGGCGTTCCCCTCTAAATTGGGATTTTTGAGGGCCTCCCCCAGACAAATTTTGAGATTTCAGGCTCTGAAAACTGAATTTTGGTGAATCCTGGAGATGGTTTTCCAATGAATAGTGCTACAAGCAAAAGCGGATCCCCCGACCCTCCCACTGGATCAGCCACTGGAAGGAGTCTTGCTCGGAGAACAGGAATTAATGGAACAGCTTGACAAAAAGTGGAATCCAAAACGCTATTCACGGTGAAGTTATATTGCATAGTTATTGGGGACCGGAAAGAACGTAAAATGTCAAAATAAGATACAGCTGCCAGCCACATCATAATCCATAGTTATTTATTTAATTTTTCTCACTATTAAAAGTATATTGTGATATTTTGCACACGGTCGATCAAATAAAAATTGAACTTTTTCGTTAGTTTTGTATATTTATTTTTTAATAACGTGTCTCTCAAACTTCTAAAGAAACTGAAATTATATTAACCTGTTACACGACTCATCTGGCATGGAAACAAAACCGGACCAATGCAATTTTTTTTTCTCCTTTTAGTGACATCAAATAAGTCAGTTTTTCAAAGAGTTACTGGTTTGCGGGGATTAACCAAAGTAGATCAAAGACATCGCAATCGTATACAGTTTTATTCGATCTGAAACACAATTATTGCAATTAATTAATCATAGTTCAGCATGATTCATAAATCATGGAAGACTTATATTGCACTGGCAATTGCGTAAGAACTTCGTGATTCTGATCGTAAAGTGATGTATCTCCAATAACTAAACAATAATAAACGTAATCAGTTTTTAGCTAAATTTCTGGACAATAATTAATACAATGTTCTCAGCGAAACAGTTACATTCAATTTAATAGTTCATGGCCTACATTGCCTAATTTCTAGATCTATTCAATTTCTTTTACAACTGTTCAATCGAATTACTTTGAGAAGAATTCAAAAAATGTTTGAGTCTGCAGCTTTCATCCGGGGTTCTTTCGGGTTAGTTTCCATCCGGGTTTCCAACCCATGGATAATGAGGCGGGCATTCTGGTGCGCACGTGCTCATCACGCGCGACCATGCAGGATAGTTACACAATTTGCAATCGGCAGAGGAACAGCCGGGTGGGGGTGGGGAATCGCATTTCCATGGTGCAAAGTCCTCGATATCTTCCAGCTTAGTGGGAGACTTGATCCATTCAATGGCCTGGGAAACAGTGACGACCCACACGTCGTCCATGGACGCCAGTTTTTTCAGGAAGCTATAGGTCCCTGTCAAGGATAAAAAAATAACAACAACAATAGCAACCTCGTTACCAGGCTCTTCTTCGCTTTCAAGATGGCGGCTTGAAAGCGGAGAAGACCCTGGTAACAAGGTTGCAACAATAAGCCTATTGTACCGTTACGTAGCAATTGGCATAACATACACGCAAGCACAGCACAGTGTCGATGCAGGTACTCAAAAGATGGTTAACGTTGTGGGAGAGAGCGGGGGACGGGGAGGGGGCGAAGGCAATAAGGAAGAAGGGGGGCCGAAATTGTCCCCTAGATCGACCACTGTAGCGGTCACACGGCTCCCACTGCAGTTCCTACTGCCAATTCAAATGATGATATGTCTGAAATTTATAATTATGAAATCTTGAACGTCTTATACACCGGTAAGTTTGTCTCCTCCCATTTTGGTTTGTCACTGTACTTTTTTGTTACGTTTCCTTGCCAACGTCTTAACATCTTAACGTTTTCCTTGCCAACGTCTTAAACATAACGAGTCAAACTCTTACAAAATTCAAGGTGTTGAGTTTATCCACTGTGTCGGTTCTGGATACATTAGCGTTACATAGTTACGAAACCCCTCCCATGAAAATATAGCGGACTCGGCCAATTCCCAAGACTCCGCCCGATATAGGATTTTTGTTCCGAATGAATACAGTTGAATTCGCGCCAGAACGTAAACGACCCCGCGAAAAACCGCGCGAACCACCGCGTGAGCTACCGCGTGAACCACCGCGTGAACCACCGCGTGAACCACAGCGTGAACCATCGCGTGAACCACCGCGTGAACCACCGCGTCGAACCACCGCGTGAACCACCGCGTGAACTACCGCGTGAACCATCGCGTGGACTATCGCGTGAACAACCGCGTGAACCATCGCGTGAGCTAAAGCACGAACCACCGCTTGGAAGGAAAAACGAGGAGCTGAAACTAGTCCCCACTCTTTTATTTATTTCTCGTTGACGAAAAAGATGACATGGATAGTACTTAATATTATTATTATAAAATGACAGCATGCATAGTGGTTCGTGTCACCGAAATGACATACATGTATATTGTTAACTTACCTTGATAGTAAATGCTATTAGCAAGCCATTTTTCCGCTAAGAGCATGAAAAACGGAGCCCTGTTGGATTTGTAGTGTCGCTGGAAATTGGAATTGAACAGATCAAAGGCTTCATCGGCGTTTTGGGGGGGAGTACAGGATACGACGAAATTACACAATATTCCTCGTTTGTCGGTGTAATCAACCAATGGTACCTCCCACAATCCCGGAAAAGAATCTGTTCGAGTGTAAATTAAAGAAACCGCTTTCAATTACACTGATCAACAATTTTCCATCAAACTATAATATAAAAAAAAAAGAAGCAAAAAATGCAAACCACGACAGCAACGAGGTTTAATGAGCGTACAATGATTCTGCACTTGCGCTATTCTCTTTGGTACATTTCTTAGCTATATCCTCTGCAAAACAACAACGTGAAATGACCAACGGCAGGATATGCTCCTGCCAACGGCGAATTTTCAAGTTTCTCTTTGGATTTCTCATCACTGCCTTTACATATTTAGCTGAGTGGGATAGTTCTGACACCGATAGACAACTGAATCAGCAGGAACTAGATATTTGCGAGATTCTTATTAAGTAAAATATAAATTCACTATTTAATTCGTGACATTGTGTGGGTGACTCACCAGTTGGGCATGGCCCGATCTCGCAATCTTGAGTTGATCGATACTCCAGCGTGTAAGGCCAAAAGGGGTCATTCAGGTACCTCTGGGTTGGCATCGAGGACTCGTACAGAAAACCTGAATCTTTGAGCACTTTAAATTCAGTGTTACCACCGACCTGTATATAAGGAGCCCGGTAGCCTTTGATGTCCTGAGTTGCTACGTTTCCCCATTTTCGCAGAATCTCTCTCATGCCCACCATCTCCTCGGTGAGTTCCTCCTCTGTTGCGTTTCCCCACCAGCTAGCGGGAAGGTGACGGGAAATAGAGTTGTCTGCAATTTCGTGGCGTTGGTGGTACAGGTTTTGGACATCGCAGTAGTTCGAGTACTCATGTGAGACAAAAAAACGTCGCGGCGATGTTGCATCCATTTGGATTTTTCAACTGGCCGTTGAATAGCTCCTCGTATAGAGAGAATCCGGTGTTAACGGCTGCATCAAACGTGATCATCACAATCTGAGGTATCGAGGAGTTTGGCAAATTCCCGGGGATTTTGGTATCGCTGCAGAAACAATCTGGAAGCTTGCACACATCTGGGTCGCATGGCTTAGCTGGATCTCCAGTGGCTTGTGAAATCAGGGAAAGCAGAACCGCAATCGAGGCAAGAATTCTTAGGGAAGACATCGCCACAGTTGCAGACTTTCGTGAACTGTTCTGATTCGATTTTCTCAGAACGATTCTGGGTCGAGGCTTGTCGAGGGTCACTTCCGCAATACACGTCATCTGTTATTTTTAACTCGACTAGCTGTAACGCGTAACTCCCGTGCATGTCATGGGATTTTAAACAATCCTTTACGTCCTAACATGTCCTAAGAGTAGTAAAATCCAAATTTATCAATTTTCTAACATTTCCCGGCTTGGTAAAAAAAAATTGAAAATGACTGAACAGCGCCCACAGGGAAGTATGGCTTCCGTTTGAATGGTTACTTAGGACTGCATGGTCACCGCGTTAGGATTTCATGTTAGGCTAAGTCCCGAGTTCCGGGGGGGGGGAGGGGTTACTCAACAACGTTTTATACGGGGAGGCTCCGCCCCGAGGTCCAAACCCTTACCCTTTTATATACCATTTTTGACAGAAAAGGGGGGGACCCTTAAAGCTTTCATATACTTTCATTGGTACCCCTTTCACGTACTTTCGGTAGACTGATACGGCTTCATCCATTTTCTATACCCTTGGAATGAACTTAATAAACGATATCCCCGGAAAACATCAAGCCTCACCAGTAGAGATGTTTGAATCACCCGTTAGGTACGTCTGTTCGAGATATTTTGAAAGACCTTGAAAGGCTCTTTTCAATACCTAAGGGACAGTTTCCCTTCTTTTTTCTATACTTCAACTCGTGAAATCCCTACCCTTTCAGCCCTTTTATATACCTCCAGCCTGAAAAAGGCACCCCTTCCAGTTCAGACGGAGCCTCCCGGTATAGTCCATTATAGGGAGTACTCCCTCCCCCGGTCCCGAGTTACGTGACAAAGGGTTTGACTGCCCTTTATTGGGTCTTTATTTAGAAAGAAAAGGGTTAAACCCTTCTGGCATAAGAGGAGAAAAGAATTATGGATTGGGCCCTCAAAATCGCACCAGCCCATGCACATCACATGACTACAGAAAATCTCATGATGATGAGCACGTTTTCCTTTGTAACAAAGACCCGGGGGGGAGGGGGGAGTACTCCCTTATGTGGCCTATACGGGGACATACCGCTGGACAGGGTATGGTTTTGGCCTCTCTGCCCTGAACAGGGTATATAATTTCATGCGAGTCTGTCCTAAACAGGGTCTGAACTTGTCCTAAACAGGGTATGGTTGCACGATTGTCGTCGTAAAAATATGGTTTATACAGTATTTATAGTAGAGATCGGAGACGTTTGCCGCGTATCAGTCAAACAGGATTCGCTAAATTGCAACCTAAACAGGGTCCTAAAATAGAGGATGTTGTCCTACACAGGGTAGGTACTGTAGGGTTTTTATTTATTTTTGCCCTAAACAGGGTCAGGTTTTCAAACCCTCAGCGGCACCCCTATACCCAAACATGGGTATCCCCCCCCCCCCCCCGGGTAAAGATGCCCTTCAAAAGTTAATATCAGGTATCTTTGATTACTTGTTCCGACAATTTACGTCAGTGCCATCTACATCGTCACCTCTACTAACGTACGTCTAGTTTCCTAGAAAGATGTGGCAATCATTTTTTGATTGTTTTTGTCTTTGTCCATGGGAACAAAAATAAATCCCTTTTCATCTGGTGACTTTCAAAGTCATCGGGTTACTTGGGGATTTTTATTATTTTTTTATTATATAAAGTCCCTCATTCTAATGTAAATGGAGGTTTATAGAAATATCATTGATGGGGATAAAGGATTATGTGATTCAAGCCGAAGTAAAGAACTGGGAAATTACCGCGAAATCACGGAACTTGACTGAGAAAATTGCTTGACGTCACGCAAGAAGGGTCTTTCCCAGAATCTGACTTTCATTACATATAAATTAAGGTGACCTCCTAGACCTCGCTCTGCTGCTAGCATTTGCAGGGTTTTGAGCGAGACAGGATCATCGAACAGGCGGTCGCGCACTGAGTAACTCTAATCATGTCTGGGCTAATCAGCGTTGCATTTGCTTTGATCTTGATGCATCTAAACCTGAGCAGTGTCGCTGGGGCAGCAGTTAGCCTTAAAGGACTAGGACCAGCGAAGCCATGCTCGCCAGACGTTTGCAAGCTTCCCGATTGTCGTTGCAGCGGAATCGACATCCCCGGAAATTTACCGAAGGAGAAAGTCCCACAGATGGTCATGTTGTCCTTCGATGACGCCGTGAACGGGCAAGTCTACAGCTATTACCAGGAACTGTTCGAGGATCCGGAAATGCAGCTGAAAAATCCGAACGGCTGCAACGCAACGGCTACCTTCTTCGTCTCGCATGAGTGGACGGAGTATCAAATGGTAGAAGCACTGTACCACAACAGGCACGATATTTCTGACCATACCATCTCTCACAGGACACCAACGAGCTGGTGGAAATCGGCGAACTACAGCGAGCTAACGGAAGAAATAGCGGGGCAGAGGGAGGTGTTGCGGAAATGGGGGAATGTCGACGCAGGGGACGTCGTAGGATATCGCGCTCCCTTCCTGCAGATCGCCGGTAATACCATGTATAAAGTTCTTTACGATAACAAGTTCCTGTACGACTCGTCCATGCCAACTCAGCAATTCATGGATCCGCCAATGTGGCCATACACCCTGGATTATCTGACAACACAGGAATGTGTTATTCCACCATGTCCGACCGGTGAGTGAACCCCTGGGAAGTATGTACCGCAGGGTGTTTAATTTGCGTTACATCTCTTTGAGTTTGAGGGGGGAGGGCTGCCTCGTCCCCAGTCGCTCGAAAGCACGCACAGCGCGGCGGGGATAATTGAGCAGGGGCGCGGGGAACTTTTTCTCCTTCCCGTCATCCCCGCTCTCGCGCTTCGTTCGTGCCCCGCGAGATGCGAAAGGGCTGTGGGGACGAGAATGGGATGTTGTACGCTTTTTCCAGCCTAGTACTCAGGCGTCTCCTCCCCATTAACCCATGACGTCACGAAATGTGTGACGTTTGACGTCACAGGTCAAAAATAGGTTTCAAAGCCTGTCTCTACCAGCCTAGTGGTTTTATCAGGTCGGTTTTAATTTATGCAACATGAAGCGGATAGGAGTACTGCTACTACCCCCCCCCCCCCCCCCCTGCCTCCATGGGTATAATGCTAGTCCATCGTAGGTTACCCCTCAGAATTTTGTCAGGTTGCTCTAACAGTTGAGTGATACCCATTTATTTATACCTCGACCTCTAGGTGGAGAGGGGCACTGTGATAATGAAGTGTCTTGCCCGGACAAAGTATCCCACAAACGTTTGCATTATTACAAAAACGGCAGTGACTCAGTAAATGTCTTTTTAACCTTGACTCTATTTAGGATATGAGGCTGGATCTGGAATATAAGGAGAAGGAGTTGATTGAATTCTCCTTCTAAGGGGCCCGTCCCGTTTAGCCTTTCCTCTCCCCTCCCTCCCGCCCTCAGTACAATGGCGAAGATAGAGTATTTACTCCGTCTTTTCTGATTCGTTGTTCGCAGATTCATTCCCAGGTCTCTGGGAGGTTCCTATGATTGATTACTTGGATTCACGAGGGTTGCCATGCAACATGATTGACGGCTGCGCAGCGCCCACCAGTGAGCAGGACGCCTACGATCTACTGAACAAGAATTTTGAAAGACACTACAATTCAAACAGGGCACCATTTCCCATGTTCATGCACGCTGTTTGGTTTGCAAAGTATCCTTTCACTTTAAATGGTGAGTCATGATGAAAATATTGTTGCCGAATTACCTTATAAGTACTAGAAACTTTCGTCTTGGCCAATCAGATTGCAGATATTAAGTGACACACGTATCTGGTGTGACGTGACACACGTATCTGGCGTGATTGGGTGTGCACTTGTGCTCGAAAATTCAAAACCGAACATCAACCAATCCAGTCGGGGGAATAACTACCAGTTGATGGCGAAATCCCGCCTCAGAGATGGGACTGAGCCCGCGGTGTTCATCCCCGAAGTTGCTAAGCAACATGACGTATTTGCTGGTGCGATTGCTTTCGGAGTACTCATGAGTGCTCGTGCTAGTTTCTGATTGGATAAAAAGATTCGGAAACTCTTCGAGTGCTTCAACACACACAGACCATGCAGAGCTACGTCATCAGTATGGAATTTTCTGAGTCGAGTCTCAGACGTCTCTCACCCGGGGGAGAATTGAGCGCGCGAAGAGAGATACAGTAGGCTGCTTTCAGTCGACCCAATTTTCTCTTATAAAGCCCGGGCCAACGAGGATGGGAGTTGTTGAGAGTTCAAACTCTTGCTCTCGAGTGGCCTGAAAGTCTTAATCGTGTTCTCTCATCGAATTTGGTGAACATGTTCAAATTTTTTTTAGAGTCGTCGAGAGTTTTCTCTCGTTTGGCCCACGCTTGATGATAGTCGATGAGAGTTGAAGAAAACTCTCATGAGAGCCAACTCTCAACAACTCTCATCCTCGTTTGGCCCGGGGTTTAACATCATATGCGCGTATATCCCCACGAGCGTGCGCTCAAAAATGGCGCGCCGCATCCTTGCCTCGCCCCTATCACGAGGCTATCACTTCTCGTCCCCAGCCCTCTCCACGTGCTCCTTTCGTAATTTCGAGAGAGAAACGCGTCGAGAGACGTCTGTTTACTTGGGCTATTGGGCTAGCAGAATTAAAATTGATTATTAATTATAATCATTCTTATGTTAGAGCCGTTTTCAATTGAGTGTCGTGAAACCAAAACCAAAGCAATGACAATGGGCAATCACAACAAACGTAAACAACACAATTAACCAATGAGAATTCAAAGCAAATACACGTAACTGGCGCCAAACGCGGGAAAACGCGTGCGACCAAGTCGAGATTGGTTTTGGTTTTGCATCTGATTGGTTGAGAAGGTGGCGCGAGTTTTTTAAACCAATCATAGAGCGTAGTAAAGCAAAACCAAATGACTTTCGACACTCACTTGAAAACCGCTCTAAAATCTGAATCATGTTTGTTTTCAGTGATGAAAAAATTCCTGAAGGATATTCTCTCTCGTGGTGACGTCTGGGTGCTTGGTATAAGACATGTCATCGAATGGATGAAGGATCCCACCAGCCTCGACGACATCAAAGCTTTCGCTCCGTGGAAATGCGACTCGCCTCCCCCACCAGCGGCATGTACTACCACGAACGTCTGTGGTTTCCCTGACAATCCGCATTACTTGTACACCTGTACCCGTCCTTGTCCCGCACATTACCCCTGGGTTGGAAACCCGGATGGAAATTAACGCGCGTGAATGTCCCGGATGGATGGATTACCCTTTCAAGGATTATCCCGGATGAAAGAATTTTCTATGATTTTGTTATTGTAGAACTGTAGCGTAATATTTGTTTTAAATTTCGAAACTGAATTGTAACTTGATAATTTGGGAATACAAATTATCTATAAGAATAATTATATGTCTAGTCTGCACTTGTCTCCTTCGCAGTCGTTAGATTCTTCCCGCAACGTTATCGAAGCCCTCCTATCCTATTTCAGTGGACCAAGATATATCGCATCACTGACCCTTTTCTCCACGCATACCTGACATCTACGGTAAGGTACGTAAAGTCTTCACGATCCTAGTGGCTCGCAACTGTCGGAGCTTATCCCGGTTTCTGTATCATGAAGCCCGGGGGGGGGGGGGGGGGTACTCAAAAAAGTTTTATACGGGGAGGCTCCGCCCAGAGGTCCAACCCCTTACCCTTTCATATACCATTTTTCACAGAAAAGGTACCCCTTTCATATACCTTCCATAGAAAATGGTACCCCTTTCATATACCTTCCATAGAAATTGTGAAAATGCTACCCCTTTCACATACCTACAGTAGAAGTACTGCATCCCTTTTTTATACCCTTGTAATGAACTTAATGAACAATATATATCACCAGAAATCATCAAGCATTACCAGTAGAGATGTTAACCAAACAATAATATCATTTACTCGTGAAATCCCTACCCTTTCATATACTTCAACTCTTGAAATCCCTACCCTTTCATATACTTCAACTCGTGAAATCCCTACCCTTTCACATACCTCGAGCCTAAAAAAGGACCCCTTTCGGCGGAGCCTCCCCGTATAGTCCATTATAGGGAGTACCCCCCCCCCCCGGGTCATGAAGCCGACTAGGAGTATTGCTACTCCCCCTGGATGGGATGCTAGTCCATCGCAGGTTACTACCTCCCCAGTATTTTGTCGCCGGTACCCATTTATACTCCTGGGTGGAGAGAGGTGCTGTGAGAGTAAATAAAGTGTCTTGCCCAAGAACAGTACAATACAATGGATAGCATCTGAGCGATAACATGTCTGACGCTCTCTCATCCCTCGCAGTCAAAAAAGCGCGCGGTTGGCGATGGGAAGAGACAAGACAGAGGTTCGGAATAGATACACCAAAATCAGATCAGACGTTACACTAACCCACAAAAGAAAGCTAACCATTCTCAGGCTAACTTTTACTTTAATAGTTTAACAATACAAAAGTTACAAGTATTGAAGGAGAAACCCTGAACAGGAACTACTTCCCCAAATATAGGGCTACCCAGTCATAAATTATTGAATAAGTAAAATCAAAAAATTCAATTTTCAATTTTCAATTTTCAATCTACTATAACCGCGGGGATGCTATACAGTAGTAAGCTAACTGGGGTGCAATAGTATAGGCTAACCGGGGTGCTATAGTAGGCTAACCTTAATTTTGGTCTCCAGGCTCTGCCAAAAATGAGACGTGCTCGTCTTTTCCTCCTTCCCATCGTCCCCTTTGCGCCCTCTTTCTCTCCTTGGGAGCCGGTCTATGAAGGAGAGAGTGACTGACGCAGTGAACGCGGCCTAAGAGATCCGCAACCAGTAATAACCTCCCAGTCCTCCCCTCCCTTGGTTGATACTTTGACAGGGGATGGAAAAAGGTTCGGCAAAACTTGTGAGTATAAAAATATTCTTGATCTTCAGAATCGCGTACATGTGTCAGCGAGGGACTCTAATAATTGGGCTGTAGGGGTACAGTACGTTTTGTATCGTTATGCCAGAATACAAAAACAAGGCAAGCTAGTGCTACAGAATGAGATCAAATTCGAGAATTTTTATAAAAAGGAAAGAATGCACGCCGAGTTTCGAAGTTTTGCCTAGTATCCACGGCTAAACATTAGTAGAAACTTTCAAGGAAAGGGGTTTTGATCACGGAATATACATAATTTACCGTAAGTTAAATCGAAGGAATTCTTTAAAGCATAGCAATATAGTTTGGTTTGTAATAGATAATAGAATAAGATGTATGAAGAGACGTATTCACCGTTTTATACAACATTCGCAAGTTTATACTGACGCTTTCGGAAATTTCTGGAATTAATCAAACAATACATGTTTTGTTCAATAATTTTTTCTTTTAAAACTGACCATTACATAAAAGTTGTTTTTGAACATTCAATGGTTTCATGCCTCTTTGACGATGTGTGAAGGCTGAAATCGAGAGAAAATTTTCTCTTTCTGAAGTTAATACTGTTTCATTTCAGAAAGAGAAAGTTCTGCGGCCTTCGAAATCTAAGAAAACAAAAGCAAGCTTTTTATGAAGTCGTCGCGAAACATGCGAGCAATCATCGCTTTAATGCATTAGTCGTATAAAAGAAAATCCTTTAATCCATTAACAAAGTTAATCCCAAGTGTCAACAGGACATACATTCTTTTTTTGGTCTTTTTGTCATTTAAATTTTGTCTTTCTTTTCAACCAATCAAATTGTTCGATAGTTCGCGCTTTCCATACCATGACGTCACGAAGCTTTCGTCACGTGATTAACAACAAGCAAGAGGGCAATAAATAAACGCTTGACGACAGTAAAGTGTGTCTTGAATAATATCGGTGGAGTGTCGTCCCCAAACTCACTGCTTTTTAACCGAAGGATGTCTACTTATTGCTTACACTGAGTGTCTTTAGGATGTCTGCTCATAGTAGTGTCCTTTTGCCACCGGACGAGGTAAAAATTGAGCCGAAAATCTGTTAATACACCGGTGTGAATGATTGTGAAATTGAGCATATTTTTCCCTTTGTTAATTCAGTTGGTAGATTTACACATATTTGTCGTTCCCTTGGATCTATGGCTCGAAAAATACCGGACAGCCTTTAACAACAGCGCTTTGGAGTCCGTTTCCGCGGGATTTGTCAGGTAACTTAATTGTGCGGACGTTTTGTGTTAAAACTGCGAAGAAATAAACCCGTAATTTCGATTCAATTCATTATCGTTCAAGTGTCTGGAAGCACTTTCAATTCATCTAACGTTGTCTTCCGTATCTTTATAAGCTTAAAACCTTTCTCATTCAAAGCGTTTTTGCCATTTTTCTAGGGTTCAACCGTATGTTTCTTTGAATTATCTACGAGATCACATCGAGGAACAACTGGGGCCAGAAATTGTACCCGAAGATTATGTGTTCCTCAGATCAGTTGGAAGATGCATGGCTGTTGTAAGTATGACGAAGAATTTATTTAGCATACCAAAAAAATATGAAACCGCAATAAAGATATCCAGATCTGTTGCCGAAAGGTACACAAAGCCTCTTTTGTGTGTTTTCTGTGAGATCTAAGGGTTATTTTGTTGCGATATTCGTACAAAAGAGTTACACAAAGCTACAGTACATGTAGTTTGGTTCATCTTATCTTATCTTTTTCCCGTCTATTGCATTTCCGCATATTTGATTTATAATGAACTTGAAAACATCTGCCGTCCAAAAAGACAATAACTTTAGCTGTAAATTACCTGTTAGGTAGGTTTTTCTCCAATTTTAATTAATTATTTATAGCTTTTCGAATTTTCCAGTGGGTTAAAATCAAATTATAATAAAGCCAGTTTTAGCAGGGTTTATAATTAATGGCAGGACAGCTGTAAATTTTAGTGTCAACTATTTCTAGTTGGATTAAAAGGTGACAATACCCGAGCTTAATTCAGCTTTCTTTTGTTAGCTTTTCGTTGCGTTTTGTCACTTTTATATCAATATTCCGGTCTGCATCTCCAAACAATTCTAATTATTTTAGCGATATATTATTATTTTATTTTTAGATATAACATTTCCTTAAATTTGTTTTCAATATTTATACAGCTATAATAGTCAAATAGATCTAAAATTTTATTCAAGTAATTTTTTATGTCCAAGATTCATAAAAATTATTATCTTTTGAGATTTTTCATACAATTTTATACCTTAGTTCAGTTTTGTTAATGAGATTGTATTTAATATTGTCAGTATCTTTCACACATACATGTAAATGCACAAAAAAATAAATAGTCATCCTTCGGTCAAAAAAAATTTGCATTTGCATGTAGGTGTGAATAATACTCAGAGACAATAATTATATTACTAAAATTGAAATACTTGTAATAGTGAATCCCGATAACTCGAACCTTCGATAACTCGACCCTCCCGCTAACTTGAGCCAAAATCGATTTCCCTTCAGGTCATTTTCGTACTAATTTTCCCCAATAACTCAAACCTTTTTCGATTTCCCTTGACGGTTAATGAGTTATCGGGATTCAATAATACGTGAAACTTAATGAAATAAGTGAAAATTTTGTTCTAGATGTAGAAATGCAGGCAAAGTTACAGCTCTTTCAATATTGAAGGGCTGTGGGCATAACTGACCTACAGTGTACACTGTATGTTGACTTGTAGGACGGTTTTTTTTTGTTTTGCTCAGATTTGCCGGATTTTTTGCATGTGGCCTTCAATTTATAATAATAATATTATTATAAATTGAAGGCCACATGCAAAAAACATTGCCCATAATTTTTTCCTGATTTGACCCATAATTTTTGAGAAAATTCCATAGATATATGTACAGACAGGTAACAACACCCTCGCGTCTCGACTTTCCTTTGTTTCTACAGTCAGTGACTACTAATAAGATATCATGATGACAGAGACGTCAAGATGGTATCTTACTAAATGTAGCTTTTTGACAGTACTCAGTATGTACATGTACAAATCACTTTATTTTAAATGAGGTACATTTATTTTCCATAGTGGCAATGTCTCAATAGTACAGGGTTTTCAATATTTATACTTTCAAGCATGATGGCAAGAGTTAAACTTAATGAAAGACAGGCATATGGAAAGCCAATAAATATTTAAAATTAATGTTCCATTTTAAAGGAGCTATGTCACGATAATTTAAGTCAATTTGCGAAATGCAAAATCACCTTCAAATTGAAGAAAGCCTCAAAATACTGAATAATTTACTAAGGTAAAAAACACTAAAGAGGTGATAATAAACCAAACAGACGCAAGGATGGTTGAGGATGGAGAAGATTAAGACAGATTATGAATGGCGAACTTGAACAAATTTGCCAATTTTTCAAGATGCGCTATCCGTGACGGTAGCTCCTTTAATAAAATAAAGAGTTGGTTTTAAGATCCTGAAAACAGCTTGGCAATGTGTGCAGGACACATTTTCATTTTATTAAAGGTTAATAAATTATGAATACATGTACTCATGAAATTAGGACATCAAATTTTTCTTCCTAGAACTGAAAGCCTGTTAAATTATTCAAATTTTGACAAAAGCGTGTGTGAAATTACTACGTGTTTTCGTGATAATATAAGTCATCACCGTTATTATTTTACCCATACTAATTGCTGCTTTAATAATTATGATGTTTCTTCAGGTCAAGGAAAATCAAGAGCGCTTGCTGAAGGCCAAAGACTTTTTACCACCTGTGGTAAGACTTAATTATAATAAAAAATATGTTTTTTTATCTGACAGTGTTACAATAAGTTTTATAATTATATTTACATATACATGTATCGTTTTGTGTGAGTTAATAGCAACAAAAATATCTTTGTTTTTCCTATCAGGCCTACAGCCCTGAGATTTTTGTACTACCTGGAACACATGAGTCTGTAGCGAGGCCAGTGGAGAATGCCGAAAATACCATTATACAAACACATGGCTTCACAACAGGTGCATAATAATTAATTTAATTTAAAAAAAATCACCTGTCAATCTGTTTTCCCTTGTTTCCATCCTGAGCTCTGCACATTGTAACTTCTATTATCAAAAATTAATGTAGTTGTTTCTCAACTAAAGTACCTTTTTTTTCTACAGCTGGTATGGCTTCCATGCAGCCTCACCAGTTACCACCAGCGGGATACATGCAGCATCCACAAGCCCTGCCAAACATGCTGCCAGGAGGTTATTTACCCCAGCAGTCAGGCCAAGGGGAACAAATGGCATATCAGCAGAGAGACGACCCCTTTGTTAATCGCCCCAAAAGGACCAGCAGGTCTACCAAATCTATATCTGATGACGAGGGCAGTAGTGACTATGAGAGACCAAAGGGTGGCGAGGGAAACCAAGAGGCTGCTGACAGGCGTCAATCATTAGAGGATAGAAGTGGAGGATCGTCAGAGAATGATGGAGGAGATAGACCGACGGTGACAGAGAAAACAGAACAAAGGAGAAAACAGAAAAAGGACAATCAGGACGAACAAGATGAAGCTTCAACTGTTGTTCCATCCAAGTCGAAAAAGCACAGAATGCAAAAGAAAGGAAGCAGTAGTTCTTCAGGAAGCAATCAGTCTGAAACTAAAACTGTTAAGTTTATTCAACCAGAATTTTATCAGAGCCTACCTGTTCCTGGTCAAGGTGGGCTACTGGTTTCTCCTCCAACACCTATTCCCTCTGGGCGTGTCATTTCCTCGCCCCTTCCTGTCCAACACCAACAGGCTGATCCAGTTACTGGTCCTTCTGGGAAGGAGGATAGCTTTGACAAAATAAACAATAATACAAGAGGTAAAGTTGATGAAAAAGGTGTGGCTGCAGCAGACAAGAAGAAAAAAACCGCTGATGCTAAAGGAGGGAAAAAGAAGAGGAGAGAAAGGTCACGGTCTCCTTCTGTTGAGCGAGTGCAGACCAAAGACCAAAGTAGTCAGAAAGAAAACAGTGCGGGTATTATTTACGAAAATCATGATAATTCAGCTGTGTATGGTGAAGTGACGATGAGTCGAGTTCATTCTCCTCCAAGTTTAAGTGAAGTGGAAGAGAGATCTAAGTTTGTTCAGTTTCCTTCTCCAGCGAAGGGAGCGAGAAGGCCGCCACTGTCCAATGAACTGGAATATGGCAATGCTTTTGGTAATGGATCACATGATATGTAAGTTGTTTTGACTCTTCATCTCGTCATCAGTAGCCCCTAACCTTCTGTACTTGCAGTACTGTTTTGTGCTGGAGTTAATGTTTAATGAGTCCCTCATAAAATCGTTTAGCCCCATCTCATTATGAAGCAACTAAAGTATAAAATAATGTAGTAAGTTGCAAAGAAATCTGGCAGGAAATCTGAGGCTTCCAATGGAATTTGAACTTACAATGTATGGGCCCGATTGTTCAAAGCAGGCTTTTAGCCAGAATTTGAAAAGTGGGCGTCCTGGAGGCATGTCCCCCACCCATAAATTTGTTAAAGCGTTGGCGCATTTTGCATCATTTTCTCCCAGGAGTGGGCATCCACAGGCCACCCGGACGCCGGCCTTCTGGCTAAAAGCTTGTTTCAAAGGATGGATATACTGTAACACTATCCACCGGATAAATCACTATCCAGTGGATAGTGCACAAAAATAAAATGTAGTTTGTTTTGCTATTACACAGGGCACGAAATTAACTTTTTTCCAGGAGCCATTTGGCTCCTAAATATTCCAAAGTGGTCGCCAACTCCAAAAAGTTAGTCGCCATTTTTTCCAATAAATTCAGCACCAGAGACACAATCCATTGGCATACATGACGTATTCAATGGTTCCACGGCTTGCAAAGTATTATTTGGTCGCCAATGTGGAAAACTTAGGCGCATTGGCGACTGTATCAGGCAATTTCGTGCCCTGTTACATCCACTGGATGGTGATGTACTGACCAGTGGATAGCATTATCCCCCTTTGAACAACCAGGGCATTAATTTATCTCTGCGAAGATCAAGTGTTTTGAGTTTAAATTTGTATTTTGTTTATTTCAGGGATAATTCATTTGGAGGAGAAGACTATCTCAATAATAACTATGCTCTTGAAAACCAGGGATTTGGCGCACAGGAAATGACAGTACTAACGACAATACAGGGGTTAACAGTCTTGGTTTAGATGAGGAGAAAGATGCTTTAAACGACACATTACAGGGTGTAGAAGGAGATGCACAAAATTTGGAGCAGCGGGCAAGGATGCTAATAAAATGGGTGCAAAAGATGGCTCTAAGAAGGATGGTGCAAAGGGGAATGCCGCTAAGGGAAAGAAAACGGTCAAAAAATCTGTGAAGAAGCCTGTGGAAACTTTAGATGATAAATTCAAAATACCCCAAATTCCAAAGGTCCCCACCCCACCCCCGATGAAGTACCCACAGAGGGGTACAAAGGAACTTGGGGAGGATACGGCATCGGCTAAGGATAGGAAACACCGCGAGATAGAAGAGCTGAAGGCGCAGTTGAGGAAGGCAAAGAATGCCAGGGTGGACACAGAAAAAGAGCGGGAGTCCAAAGTGCGACGGGCGAAGATGTTACAGAATCAGATGCTACAGAAGAGAAATCAATGTAAGTGTTATTCATAATGTTGATGTTGATCAATCTTCTCCTTACAAAAGTTATACATTGTCAAGCAGACAGGTGATGAGAATAAAGAAAATCATCAACTGCAGTGAAGAGGATATTGTCTTGATGTACATGTACATGTACCACCAGAATCTCAGAACGCTGGTGTTCTATGATCTCCTTATTAGCATAAATTTATCGAAAATTAAATTTAGTTTGGCAAACGTAATTAGATACGATAAATGGATAGCGACTGTACCATTTAGTAACTACATGTATAGCAAATGTGAAAGTTGAACAATATATTTCCTTTTGAAAAATGTTAAATCACAGGCTTATAATTTACTCAGTGGGTACCAGAGGTTTTTTTCTTGTGCACATCGTGATCAGCCGGAGGTGACAGATAATTATGATTATTATACATTCAACTCACTATCTCTTTTCTGATTGGCCGAAAGCGTACAGTGAATTTTGAAATCAGCGCCTTTGAAAACATCTACGTCATCTACCTACAGATTATACAATAATCATGTCAAGTGCACTCAAGTCAAGGTCACGGATAATCATGTCAAGTTCGCGAGAGGATCACGGGTAATCATGTCAAGTTCGCGCGCTTTACGTTGCTTGCTCGGCTTATAAGTAAACAACATCGTTGGCAAAAGCATTATTTTTTTTCGTTGAATGTATAATAAAACAATTATTAGATTCGGTTTTTGTGATATCCAGAATAATCAAGGTCTCGGTAAGAGACCTTGATTATTCTGGATATCACAAAAACCTCATCCAATAATTGTTAATAAGTCTTTTTAACATTCAAACTATAGCGTTCAAACTGCAAAGCAACTACATGTAAATTGTGTTCAAACTGCAAAACACGTCTGTAAACCAAAGTAGTTACTGGCCAGTCATGTTACGACCTGTTACGTTTGATACTCACTTAGGTCAAGTTTTTTGTGTCAGGTGTTCACATTTACATGTAGATGCATGCAACCAACGGTGGTAGTTCTTTCTAGGGAATACATAATACATTGATTGGACATGCATACATGTATGTGTTGTCATCAAGTCAGCCAACACTTATTTGATATCATTTTGCATCCTTGTACATGTAGCAAAGAACATTTGGAAGAAGAGGTTTTTTGAGGAAAAGAGGAAAACAGCTGCATTAGAGGAACAAGTGAACAGACTAAGGCATGAGGTCGATGCACAGCACAAGGCTTTGATGTCGTACTTGGAAAATAAAGGTATGACAATGTTAATATGTAGCTTTGAGAAGATTGCCCACAATTACAGTACAACAATCACAGTATCAAGTAGGTCCACCAAAATCTATACGCCATAAAAGAGCAATATGGATTTCCTTTTTTGTGTTTTTAGAACGAGAGGGTAACAAGCCTGGACAAGCAGGGGGAGACTTCAAGTCACCATCAGAAAAGGTAATTAAACGAACAATCACTTAGAGATGTTTATTACTCGTAAATTTCTTAGAGTGAGTCACATCTTAGTTCTTGCACTGTCTGTCAATACTTTGCCAAGCAGACACTGACAAGAATAAATTAAACATTTAGAATCCCTTCATATGATTGGCTGTGTCATTGTTGGCTATTCGCTGATAGACAACACTCGCGGGCGTGTATGTTCCGAAATCAAGGATTTAAAACCGGCATCTCTTGCCATAGCCTCATACGCAAACTTTCTTTGGGGTCGTTATACCGCATGGAGAGGGAAGGGGGTGGGGGGAGGGGAAGAAGGATTGCACGACGAGCCCAAAAAAATAATTTTTGTTTGATAGAACGAGGAACGTTTCTATAAGTTGACGAGAACGAGAGTCCGGAAAGATCTGAGAGTTTTCTTCGACTCTCATTCATAGAAAACTCAAGAAAAACTCCAATTCGACGAGAGAGCAGGAGAGTTGCCGAGAGTGCATGTAGTTTCCGGCCAAACGAGAGCGAGAGTTTGAACTCTCAACAACTCTCATCCTCGTTTGGACGGCTTTAAACATGAATATAATAAGGCTGGGTATTTTTACGAGTCAGTTTTTATTTTTTCGAGCCTTTTTACACAACTTTCCGCTGAATAAATTGTTTATTATACGACGTAATATATTTCCTAAAATGTAGGCTTTCAACAGTGTTTTCCGTAGCCCGCGGTCAGGGGACTAAGACCCGTGTAATACGGTCTCATATTTGCTCTCGTCTTTGTGCGTATTCGCACTCTAAAATGCTATGTCGTATAATAAGCCTCCGTATTACACAACTTTCCGCTGAATAACCTCTTTTTATTTGAATAAATACAGTGTGTTTCCTACCACTAAACAAGTGCAACCTCATATTTATTGTCCACAGACAAACCAACGCATGTCTCTCGTACGGTTACAACACGAGGTGGAAGAATTAAGACGAAGAATTGAAGAACTGAAAATCAAACTTACAGCTGAAATGAAGGTGTGTATAAATATTAGTAATCACTCTGACCAATCACAACAGACAACTACACGAGGAACCAATCAGAACTTGAAGCAAATACACGTAACCGGACGCCAACGCGCGGAAAACGCGTGCGACCAAGTCGCGATTGGTTTTAGTTTGGCATCTGATTGGTTAAGAAAGTGGCGCGAGTTTTTTTAACCAATCATAGAGCGTGGTAAACCAAAACCAAAGCAAACGCACTTTAACTTTCGACACAATTAAAAACCGCTCTGTTTATTCTTTTTTCAGAATCGCGACGTCGCCCAAAAGGAGCTGAAACAGATACGCCAAGACTTGATGGAAAAGAAGATCAATCTAACTCTCACCAAATCCCAAAAGAGCCTGGCAACTTTGGCAAACCCGGAAAACATTGCTGTGTGATGTTGTGGCCTTGAAGAGAATTAAAAAAACAGTGCTGCTACTTCTGATAACAACAAGCGAGGAACAGTCTTAACTCCTTGGTAGCCTTGTTTTGGGACGTTGTAGAAACGTTGCGTTACAAACTTGAAAGGAGATTGCGTGAGCTACAGCAAGAATCACTTCCGGAAAAAAATGTGCGGCCGGAAGTTTACTCCCAAACCTCGTTCTCATGGTTGAACATACACCATGAAAACGAGGTTGATTCCAAGAACGCTTGCGGGCTCATTTATAGGCATACTATGAATACTGCAAGTTATACATGTAACTTATTCTGGTCAATAATGTCTATTTATTATTTAAAGTGTTAGAATTTACAGACATGCTGATGACGTAGTTCGTCGCGTAAAAGTCACATTTCTAAACGCAATTTTGTATCGGTTGAAAATCCGTTTGCGTGGCGACTAGTTTAATATTAGAAATCATATTTTGGCTTGTATTTAAAAAATTATTGTAAATAAAACGTGTTTCCGTAGCATCAAGTTTTGTTGTCTTTGTGCGTTACCGCCAGTTAGTAGGCGTGGCATCTGATGTCAAAAGAATTGTATAATCTACACTGTGCCACAAAGCTGTTCTTTCAAACTGCACATAAAAATACACTACCGTATTTCCTCTATTTAGCCCCTCCTGTTGAGGCCCTCATTTCAGGGATAAACATTTTAATAAGCCCCCTCCCTCCATTAGCCCCCCTTCTAATGAGCTCTCCTTTTAGGCCCGGTTAAATGTGCATCGTACGTCTTGGCACCGCATGCTGTCTGTAGTGGCGGCCACAATCGTTATGTCTGACTAAAAATAAATTGTCAAAACGCTCCAAACGTGGCTCGTTTACAGCAGCGACAAAAATAGGCCCGCGAGGCGTGCTCATGGCTACTGCATTTTTTACTCAGAGAATGCGCATACATGTAGCCCATGAGCCGATTAAACGAAATGGGTTAGGGACTCTCACGATTTCAATCAGTAAGTTATATTTTTCTCTACCCAGCAGTCATGAATCCACATCATCCCTTTATAACATGTATACTAGACATACTAGATATAAACATTTCCACGCCAATGGCTTTCGTTAACTCTCACCAGACCTCTCAATGATAATATAGGTCAAGACTTCGTTCTCCGAGTTGTCGCCGTTGAGGATAGTGCAGCAACTTTGTTGGTTTTGTTATTTTTTTCTTTGGTGTATTGCATTTGATAACCCTAGCCCTAAGGCAACATCTCTTGCTTTGGCTAACCACACTAAAATAATCAGGCCCGTAGGGCGAGGGATGCGACAGGTGCGTCCGTGGACCGATGGCTGAAAATAAAGTGAATGAAAAGCTCTAATTCGCTAACTGGTGTAGTCTGGAAATGAAGCCTGAATCAACGAAGATAACATCGAAGGTCCGCCATTTGTAGATTTGCTGGGTGACATATTAAATTTTTGGACCAGATCTTGAGATTCTATAAGCTGAATTTAACGTTAACGATAAATTCGACCTAAAACCCTCATACGGAATTTTAATCCCCAGGCTCTATCAAAATGAGAGAAGACTGGGTACCCAATAATGAACTGCAAAAGGGCTCAGCATGTGTGTCAATATTGGATAAAATGGACCGAACCAGAGGTCACAGAAGAGCGAAATAGAAAGGCCGCAGCAAAATCCTGTCAATCGATAGATACATTTGTCCGTAAATTGTAAATTACATGTCACATAAAGTTTCTTGCAATTGTTTGTCATTAATCCATTTTGAATTTAAAAAGTGCAAGCAATTTTTATGTTTATACGTTTGCTTTTTGCTGCCTGGTTTCATATCAAAACGCACGAAATGCGAAATACAGTCGAACCTCTCCACAACGGCCACCTTGGGGACAGAGGTAAGTGGCCGTTGTAGAGAGGTGGCCGTTATGGGGAGGTAGGGGTGTAATATGACACCATTTGTTTTTTTGGGGGGGGACAACATTTTTATTAAAAATGCTTATTATAGCATATGAATACGTAACACAATCAAAATGTATCAATAAAACAGAAACCAAAATGATGTTCAGAACAGGAATGTTAACAAAACAAAGCTAGTAAGGTACAGTGAGTACATCAGTTTGTACATCGTTTTACTTTCTCTTTCGTGAAATTAAGTTGTCAAGGGTTGTTTGCTTGAGTGAGTGGCTGCGAGGTTCTATTTTAATGTGACTTGGCTGTGCCACAAGGCATTTTTTTTTTCAATTTCGCAATGCAATTTAAACACAGAGCCTTATCAGCTGTACTCGATTTACGACTGAAATAAAAATACAGTACTGTAAAAGCGTAAAAAAATGGAAAATAGAAAAAAAATGGGGGCCTTGTACTTTCTAGTATTGTGTGATTCTTCCATCAGTGGCTAAACACGTGCCGCAATATATAAGATACTGTATTGCCCGACGATGCGTGGTACAGATGAAGTTGCGTGACCTTTTATTACTGTACGCCAAAAAAGATAGGTTTTAATGGCCGTTTGCCGTTGTGGAGAGGTGGCCGTTGTAGAGAGGTTAAAACAAGAGTGAATGTATGGACTGTCCGCCGGGACAAAAGAAAGTGGCCGTTGTGGAGAGGTGGCCGTTAGTAGAGGTTCGACTGTATCAAAAATTTCCCGGCGGTACCCCCTACAAACTCGGGGAGCACTCGAAAGTTAGTACGCGCAAGAAAAGGAGACATCTGCACGCAGGCTATCCCCTCCCCTTTCGCATTTATTACGGACAGTTTTGTTTGTCCCGACGAAAAGCTCATATATTTTATCTTACATTACAACGGTCACTTTTCCGCTCTCATACAAAGTTAACCTCGCTTATCTGTGCACTGTATATTGTCATGACATGTTTGACAACTGTCTTGCTCACTGTGCTGCGTGGCAGGCGTAACACAAAAGTTTCACTTCCTTGGTCTTTTACTGCAGTCATTAGACGTTGCTTAATACGGACAATTGTTCGTGTCCGTCTTATCCGGGTTCCACTGTACATACGAGGCGTTTCAATCACAGTCAAAACAAAGGGATTTGACTTCACGAAACTGAAAAAAAAACCTGCCAAAAAAAAACCCTGCAAACTGTCAAAGCTATTTGCCTTTATCTCTGTAATTGTGTAATAACCCGACCAATTACACGCCGCGAAATTATTGACATATTATAAATAGACGACGAATTATTACACAAGAATCCATCAAAGAACAGTTCTCATCTTGACTCTGCTCATATCCTAGCTAACTGAACTGGGTAATTACAGTACACTGCACGATTCACGTTTAACGTAACAAATTTATTAGGTCACTTTTAGCAACACTCTGCTCTCGTAAACTAGCTCGCCGACTTCTCAGTTGCGGACAACAAACTCTGTTCAGTTTATTTACCTTCATGTCATTTTGATCAGTACATCTAACAAGACTTAAAACCAAGCTAATTTGAATACAATCACCCACTGTTTTCTTAAAAAACGGAAACTGTGCTCAAATGAGATGATCTTATCTTTCGTCTACAAACCAAGCAGATATAAAGTTCGTCTTTAATTTTAGAAGATATTTTCATATTAAAATCATTCCTCGTTTCGAAAAAAATTTAACACACTTAACAATAGTAGATCTAAAATCCATTTTCTAATATCATTTTGTCACGATGTCCAACGTCAGACTCCCGAAAGCGCGGTGAATTAATTTTCTGCAATCCAGCACGCGGCTTTGATCTTTGTCACAACAGCATTCGCAGCATTCATGCTGACATAACAAAATTCTCAAATCACTCATCACTCATACTCTTCTGATTGTCGTCATACTGTAATATCTTTGTTTACACAGCAGCATTCGCGCTGACATAACAGAATCTAAAAATAATTATATAATTCACTGTGTAAAACTCGCGCCGTGATTGGTTTAGAACTGTTATCTATTAGAGTACAGACGCACGAATGACGTCACGAAGCGGGAAAACGCGCGGGCGCCCTGCCTGCTCCAACAAATCCTTCGCTCAAAACAGAGAAATATTTTCGTCAAACTGGGAAATATTCCGTAGGAAATTCAATGTTGTTCAATTGATACGAATTTAAATCGGCTGTTCAAGCTTGGCTAGAACTTGGAGGAAAATATGATGGTCCTTTAGCTCATAATTTGTGAACAGAATCCGATAAATTGAGCGGGATTAAGCTTATCGTTCGCCGTTTATAAGCGACTTGCAACGGGATTTGGACTGGAATAATTCAGATTGTTTTTCCTCATATCAGGACGGAATAGAGGTTAGTCTCTAAATATTTGCTTTTCGAAACATTTGCTGAGTTGAGCTGTAGTTTATTTTAAGCCGTTTAGTTTTCACAAAGTTTTATTTGAGTGCATGAAAACACTGTGGCCTAAACTCGATGTTTGTTGACATAATTTTTTATCGGCTTATTTAGCGTACATTCAAGTGAAAATCCGAAGCGAATATCTCCAAAATTATATAAAAACAAATAGATCCCATGTTGCCGTGGGTCTGTTCAGTAATAGATCACAGAAGACGTCAAAATGTGGTAAGAACATCAGTGACCAACTCGCCGCAGCGGCTCGTTGGCCACTTTTTTGTTCTTACCACATTTTGACGTCATCTGTGATCTATTACTGAACAGATGCACGGCAACACACTTAACTTTCTTAAATCCACGCTCTGAACGATTGAAATAGTAGTACATCACGATATAACAATTATTTAGTAAAACATCAATGCTCTACTCTTGTACATGTAAACAACCGTCTCGTATAAAGTTTCACTTATCCCAATTAAAAATAAATCAAAAAACTCTGACATTCATCACTAGAAGATAAATAAACATCACGTCACGACACATTCGAAGGTTCAGTTTATAGTAAGCTTCCAGTGCATGCTAAAATTGCACAATCTAAATGGCCAGTAACCTAGAAAAGCTAACTACGTTGATCACTGACAGATTAACGACGATCATACACAACCTTTTAGTTCATGCACTAAGCAATACTCTCAATTAGTAAATAAGCTTGTCAACTTCTTCTAAACGGTTCATTCCTAATACGCAAAGTTTAAAAAAATATGCTCGTACAAAGTTCTCCTTAAATTGGTGTAATATTCAAAACTATTTAAAAACAAATAACACTAATCAATTTAAAACATTATTACAAAAGTCTTCGTTAATTGGATATAGTTAGAAAAAAAACAATCTGTGACCGAAACGTTAACAGTAGTCTCGTTTCTTATTTTTTCAGTCCATTTCTCCACACAACATTCCTTATGTAAAACATGCGTCTGTTCCGGTATACAAAAGCAACACCCAGGCGTTAAACCACTGACGATCGTCTATTATCGCCTCAATGCCAAGACTAGACCACTTGCTTTTCCCCGTAGTTTACAAATTCGCCGCATGCTGTGATATCCAACACATATATCTCGATCATAACTGACTTGCGGTAATCGATTAATGAATGAGGTAGTAATACTTCGAAGTGTTTGTTTACCCTGCTCAAAACGTTAAAGTTGTCCACGATGTTTCTGGGGTTCCCTGTTAATGAAAAATCAACAATCATTTCAAGAATTTCATTTGGAAGGACCTCCATGGAAGGAGCCTCGTAATTGCTACCAGTATCATCCATCTCATGTCCAACTGAATTCATATCTTCAATTATATGTGACTCCTCCATCTCATTATGTGCAGCTGAATTCACACTAAAAACAACAATCGACAAGTAACAATATTTTCTTTACAAAAAAATAGGTTTTTTTCGAATGGAGCGGAGATTAGTTCATCTTCTGTCATCTGTTCGTTATTGATAAGATAGCTACGAGATTGTTAATTGATGTCGTTGGTGATAAAATGGTTTCAATTTTTACGTAAACAAATCTCTTTGTCCTTGGTGGAAAGATAAACTGCACATGTCAAAGATTGCAAAAGTTATCTTTCCATCAACAATAAAGAGATGACACAGCCTTTTAGTTGCAGTAAAAATTGAAACCACTAATACTTGAGATACCGTTTCAATCACGTCACCTCTCTTCGTCAATAAAAAACAGATGAAAGAAACGTAAAATTGAACCCTGCCATTTGAATAATATTGGGGAGAAGTCACACAATACAACACTCACATTCATAACAACTACTCATTCTAGAAACACATTTCAATCACAGGGACGAACACCTTTTTACGTCTAAAATTTATCTTTCCATAAAAAAAAAAAGGAGATGACACAGACTTTTACTAAAATAACACTTGAAACAACTAATTGTCACAATACCATTTACATTACGTCAATTTTTAAAACCTGCCTTTATATGATGACAAAACCCTTGACGGTCTTTTACTTGAAAGAACAATTTAAATTAATTATTTCAATCACGTAAGCGTACAACTTTTACATGTACAATTTATATTGCCATCAACAACAAAGAGATTATATCGTCTTTTATTTGGCGTAATTTGCAAAGTGTTTGATGACACAGCACCATTCGCGCTGACATAACAAAATTATATCATTACTCACTCTATACAAATTGTTATTTGAAAACTTGGATGATAAAACTTTCAACACCACGCTCTGCAAGTTTTCCAACGGTTGAAAAGGTACTACATCAAAAAATCACAACTATTTCGTAAAACATCAATACTCTACTCTTGTACATGTAAACAACTTCTCGTGTAAAGCTTCACCTATACCTAATAACACTTACAAAGAAGTCACACTAACTACGTTGATGACTAGAAGATAAATAAACATCAGATCATACGACGAACATTCGCAGGATTATAGTAAGCTTTCAGTGCATGACAAAATTGAACCATCTAAATGGACAGTAACCTAGAAAAGCTAACTACGTTGATCAGTGACAGATTAACGACCATCATACACAACCTTTTAGCTTATGAACTAAGAAATACTCAGAATTGATAAATAAGCTTGTCAACTTATTCTCGTCGGTTAATTACTAATATGCAAAGTTTAACTGATAAAATATGCTCGTACCCTAGACGAAAAACACACTGACGGGTGAAAATTTGGTTCACAAGTTTAGATTTAAGAGTCAACGTGATCTGTATTATTCAATAGAGTTTAAAATATATGTCAATTGAGTCATGTGTGCTGTTATTTTGTCATTCCGGGCTGTTTAAGACTTTTTTGGGCGAGATGAAAAATTCGGCCTCCTCCCGGCGGGACCACCCTACAAACCCTACAAACTCGGGAGGAACTCGAAAGTTAGTACACGCAATACCCTCAATACGAACAACCGCTTATTACGGACAGTTTTGTTTGTGCCGACGAAAAGCTCATATATTTGATCTTATACATTAGCCCTAAATACGGACAACGGACACTTTTCCGCTCTCAGTGATACAAAGTTAACCTCGCTTATCTGTGCACTGTATATTTTCATTTGTCATGACATGTTTGACAACTGTCTTCCGGTGTTTGACCCTTGTACTGACCTAAACGTTCTCTGCTCACTGTGCTAAAACAAAAGTAGACTAAGTGACAGGCGTAGAACAAAAGTTTCACTTCCTCGGCCTTTTATTGCGGTCATTAAACGTTGCTTAATACGGAGGAGTTTCAATCACAGTCAAAACAAAGCGATTTGACTTCAAGAAAGTAAGAAACTTGAGAAACAGAAAAAAACCATGCAAAACTGTCAAAGTTATTTGCCTTTATCTCTGTAATTGTGTAATAACCCAACCAATTACACGACGCAAAATTATTGACATAGACAACGAATTATTACACAAGAATCAATCAAAGAACAGTTCTCATCTTGCTTCCTACTATAATGTGACGAAAAAAGATGCATTGTGGTAAAAGAAAATATAGATTTTCCCCCACTATACACTTATACAGATTAGAACTTGCTCCGTCGTTTCACCCTCACATGGCAGAAAATAAGTCACAGAAGCTCACAGAACAGCCATTTGGACTGGTACAACTTATCAATAAAGACGCAACTTAATGACTTACATCCTTTACAAAGAAACCGCAATTCTGTTATCTTATGTCAACACATAGTCTAACGTCACTGTTGTTTTCAACCAAAGATCAACATTCCGTTCTTATCTTTCCTCAACACATGCACAAATGCACACAGCAAAACGCTCGACACTACGTACAAGTGACTCCACCATGTAGTGATTCTGTTTGAATCACTCATAAGAACAGTTGCATCAACAGTCTTTCAACTGAACTGAAGCTATGAACGATCAACCTCAATTCAAAGCGGGCTGGAAAAGGTAATTACATTTCACAGAAATGCTAACTAAAACTACTACGTAGATCGAACTTTATGCAGGGCCGTAGCTAGCGGGGGGGCAAGGGGGGCAGTTGCCCCCCCAAGAATGGGTAATGCTTTCTGAAAAACGAAAACTGCGTATGTTTTTTTCGCGTTCAAACAGCCGCCTTCTTGATAAAAATATATGCCGAGGGTCTTTCAAAAACAAGATTGAACATTTCAAAGGCTTGGTACTCGATCTCCCCAGATTTTGCTCGGCATATTAATCAAGATGATGGGGAACGAAGAGGCGAGAACTTCTTACTTCTCAGGTAACTAAGTAAGTAGTTATATTTTGACTGCCGGTACCATACTAATTTGAACATTTACGATTGATTGAGAAATATATTTTGGAGCGGAAATACAACTGGAGACATCTTTTACACACGAAATAGACTAATAAAATGTTTAGTGTACTAAGGCCGATATACGGTATGTATCAAGGTAACAAAACCCCGGAAATATTGCTGTAAGCACTAAAAATACCTGTCATTTTACACTGAATCGAGATTGATTTTTTGACAAAATATCTCATGGAAAATGCTCAAAATAGCATTTCCGAGCCTCTAGATTTCAAAATTTTCTGGGGGGGCATGCCCCCAGACCCCCCTAGCGGCTCGCGCCTTCGGCACTCGCTTCATTGCCCCCCCATTCAAAAAATTCTAGCTACGGCCCTGTTATGTGTAGACTTCGTACACCACTACAATAGGGTGTCTAAGGATATTTTTTCCTTGACGAAAATAAAGTACAGCAAACAAAAGCGATTTGTTTTTACTCCGGTTTTTGCGTCGTGACTCACCGCTCAGTTTGAACAGAGGGGGAAAAAAAGGAAACCAACTTCGTTACAAAAGTTCAATAATTTGCCTCAAACGTGACCATGCTCATATAATCATAAAAGATACAAGTAATCAACCTAAAAATAGAACAATACAATAGTTTGGACACAACAATCAATGAAGCGAAAATCCCTTTCTTTAACAATTGAGAAGTCATCAACCTAAAAATAGAACAATACAATACATTTCAGAAATTCAAAGAATTTTTACAAAAAAGTCTTACGAACAAAAAAGTCTTACGAAGGAATGTTACAAAGAATGCTTCGACGACGACAATAATGGCCACTTGCGCAAGCGCAGTAGCCATAAAAATGAGAGGACTGCATTTGACATAGTCAAATTGTATAATTTGAACCACTTTCTACAAATGTTCTTACACCAGCAATGAAAAACTTCAGCCAAAGTTTTGTCTCTAGACTGCCTTCCTTTGGGACACCTCCTTTAAGGAGACACAAACATTTGTCCCGGCGAAATGAACGCTCATATAATCTTTGTAATCTATTAAGGGGGTGTTACTGTATAAAGACGTTTAGAAATTTACGGTGGCTCGGCTGAGCAGGCTCTTCGAATGTTTTCACGACTTTTCGGTACAAATAAATGCTAGAAGCTTGTGGGGCCGTGTATAGAAACAAATATTTCAAATAAACATAACATGGTTGAAAATCCCAACTGGCGGGAGGCTATTTATTTATTTATTGGCTATTTACAGAGCGCAGCACCGAGGAGTTGTTGTTGTTCAACTCCTCGGTGACCGGCTCACGCTCGTCCTCGTTTGGCCCGGGCTTGAAGGTACTAAGGCCCAGTTCAGACGCCGTACTTCACATGAGCCGAATCGAATTTAATGAATTAAGTTCATGTGAGGTACGGCGTCTGAATCAATTCAGAACAGCTGAATGAATTCGGATCGGCTCAGCCGTTCTTCCCGCCTGGCTCAGCCGGGAATAACGGCTGTGGACCGGCTTTGATTCAGACGCCGAACTTCACATGAGCCGAAACAAATGCATGAATTATTATAATTTATTTTTCAGTATAACAGCAATTTTCCCCTATTAATTTAAGTTCGGCTGAATTAAGCTCGGCGTCTGAATCAATTCAGCCGGTCTAAATTAATTTGGGTCGGCCTAAATTCGAATTCGATTCGGCTCATGTGAAGTACGGCGTCTGAACTGGGCCTAAGAGCTAGAGAGAAAGACCAGATTTGCAACAACAATAGTTTAGAATTCGAACATTTTATTATGTCAGACGCAAAGTTGAAAGACCAAGCAGGTTTAGACTGCAAAACAGTCGTTTGTTCTCTAAATCGTTGGTCGCAAGGCGCGAAGCGCGCGAGCTGAGGGTAGGGCGTTTTCACACTCGCTCCAGACCTTTCGTTCAAAGACCGCGCGCATTTGTTTGAAAGACCAACGTAAAAAATACGACTGTTTTGCAGTCTAAAGCAGGTTATCTATTTACAATTCTGAAACCCAAGGCTTGCCGATGTTGTCAGCTACAAGTGATTGATACAAAGCAACTGACTGAGTGTTGAGTATACAGCCTAGTTTCAATAAAAACAGCTGCCTCCTTTTTAGCTCGTTTTGCCTTAAAAGTCTGTTTTGTTTTCGCAAGCTGAGTGTCTGCGTAAACAAAAACAAAACTCAAATCATACTTCGACGAAGAATCAGATTGTGTTTTATAATTATAATAATGATTTCATCATTAAGGCATCTGACACAACAACGGAAATAATGTATTACAGTGGGGCTTAATATTATTAAATAAATTTGGCAAAGCGCCCTAAACCACAAAGTGTTTGGGTAATCTAAATACATTCAGTCTACATTTGGCGCGCAATGGTTTAATACGCGTTCATTCTCATAAAGTTTGGGTCAGTTTATTCTCAAATGAGCGAGAAAAAAGCCGAGGAAGTTGAGGAGCCGTTAAAGCCGGCAAAAGATGTCGACGTTCCGCTAATCGTGAAAGAGAAACCAGCGCAGGAAAAGCGAGAAAATGACGCGGCAGTGAAAGCTGAGCATGACAGGTCGTTTGTCGAACAAGTGAAACATTACGAACGCAAGATCCGTGCGTATAGCAAAGCAAAGGATAAGGTCAACGAAGGAGAAACTCTGAGCAATTTAGGAATACTGTATTACAAATCATCCAAGTTTGCCGAGGCAAGAAGCTGCCACGAACGGCATCTGAACTTGGCTAAGGCGATTCAAAACAAACGCGCAGAAAAGAGAGCGTATTGCAACTTGGGTTGTACATATCGGCGCATTGGAGATTTAGACAGAGCTGTCGAATGCTACGAGGAAGGATTAAGACTTGTAAAGGAATTACAAGATAAACTTGGAGAGGCGAAACTCTTAAACAATCTCGGGAATATTTACGAGCAGAGAAGTGACTTTGACCAGGCTGTTTATTGCCATCAGAAGCGTCTGCACGTTGCCAAAGAGTTGAAAGATTTAGATGGCGAAAGCAAAGCTTGTGCGAGTTTGGGGAATATCTACCATTTGCTGGGAAATATTCGAGAAAGCATTAACTACTACGAGAAGTTGGTCGCGTGTTTGAAGTATAAACTCGGTAAGTTAAAATGCGTGAAGATTTGAGCCCACCATTTTTATGCAAATAAAATAGTTTTGTATATACTTGAATTGCATTCTCTTGACAGGTAGTCGGTGGTAATGAATATTTTATACCATTTATGAAGCAGAGATAGTTACAGCGTTTTAAACTCCAAATCGGCTAAAATTACCCGCAGAAAACATTGGGTAACCTATGCTAAAACGCGCTAACACCGTGAATACAATTTTAGAGAAAATCACAATACTCGTGCATCTCAAAGAAATAAGTTAGTCCGAAAAGCGAGCCTTTTTAAGTTTGCGTCTAATTTGCATTCAGACGCATATATATTTTGACGTTTTAAAATTAATTTTTACGTTAATCACATTGTACATTTATATCAGTTCGTCATCTACTGTTCCCTTAAAAATACACTTTTTAGTGACCTTGATTGTAAAAAAGTCTAAAATTTAAAAAACAGGTTTTCAAGAAAATTTTCAGGTTCAACTCGTCTATAAATTAAAAGAACGCTTAGCCTTATACAGCCCGGCCAAAAAGTGGACGTTCTTATAAAAAGAGTGATTAAGCAAAATATGTCGCATTTCCAGCATATAGACTTTTGACATTTCATTAAAATTTTATATATAGAAGCAATTAGCAAGAAACTTATATACTGACAAACAGTACACTTTGCTTACGATATCCGGTGTGGCAACAGCACACCGCACGCGGATACTAGCGCTAATTAAATATATCTAAATTAAGGAGCTGTGTTACGATCGATACATTTAGTCATTTTTTCGATGCACATATATAATATCACCTTCAAATCGAAGGAAACCTCGAAATAACAGTTTACTAAGGTAGAAAAACACCAAAGAGGTGATAATAAACCAAACAGGAACAAGGATGGTTAAGACTGGGGAAGATTAAGACGGATTACGAACAGCGAACTTAAAAAATTTTCGGCTTAATCTTTCAAGATGCGCCATCCGTGATTAAGTTCTTTTAGAGTTGTATTTATTTTTATTTCTTAGTTTTTTTTGCGGGTGGTGGCCGATTCAAACGGACTTTTTTGACAGACAAGCTTTTATTATTCATTACGTACCGACATTTTCAGTCTCAATCTCATTAATAATTCATGAAGTTATAACAAGCTAAGGGAAGTCATTTTACGATTTTATTTCTCCGTTTACTCCTTAGGTTTTGTTTCGATTGAGAAGATATATCAAACACTCGAGACAGTGTTTCATTCGATTTCCAAACACCTCGAATTTCGTCAAAAATACTTTGCTGCGCGTCGTATTTTCAACTCTCTTCTCGGTGTTTGGAAATCGGATGAAACACTGTCTCTCGTGTTTTGATATATTACGTCTCAATCCTTCGTCTTTTTGTGCTCTTGTTTAAAACAGCAATGCAAGAAAAGAAACCAAAAGCGAGGAGAGTTCAGAGAACAGTTCTCCCCCGGTAGCTCGTCAAATAAAAGCGGAGATTCCAGTAAACTACGAGTAAAACGGGGGGACGACCGTGACGAGCGAGGCAGTAATAGCAGAAGGGGAGTGGGGGGAGTGGTGGCAAGGCACCGTCAGTTCACTGGAAAGGAGATAGTTCTGGAGAATGAAAAGACTTCAATTGGGATGGTCATCAAAATAACATCCCAACATAAATTATCCCTTTCACTCCCAAGAGTGCTAAGTTCAAAACTGAGGGAAAATCTTGAATTTTGTTTGCAAAATTGTCACAAACAAACAGCACCACTTGAATGTACTGCTCTGTAGCTTTCATTTGAATGGCCACACACTAGTGTTTCATCCAGACTCCAAAGTACAACCACATTTATTGACTGATCAAGGTTTGACTCTGGGAGTGAAAGGTTAAAAAGAGAGACTGTTAGACTTTGTCAAACTATACGGCACCATGTGGAAGTTGAAGATGAGTTGATTTATGTGAAGTTCCGTCGACATTTGAACTGACGTGATTGAATTATGTATATCAAGAGAGGATGATCTTAGAGAAGGATTCCCCGTATAGGTAAAGCCACACTCGGACCAAACTGGCCCACGCACACGGCGAGAGCTTATCCCGGTTTCCGTAGCATGAAGTCGACTAGGAGTATTTTGGGATGCCGGTCAAACGGTGACAACATTTGTCACAACATTCTCACAACATTTGTTGTGAGCCGATGTTGAGACCGTTTTCCACCCCTCACAACAATGTTGTGACAACATTTCTTTTGTTCTTGAAATGTCGAGAAGTTGTTGAGGCAGTTTAACCGGCATGGTCACAAAAATTTTGACCGTTTGAATGAATGAAGACCGGGCCTTTACCCACTCCTGGGTGGAGAGAGGCACTGTGAGAGTTAACGTATAGCTCAGCCATGGACTGAAAGTTAAAATAATTTCAAAAAATTATCATTGGAAGAGACCCATGTAAGAGGGAATGCTTCTCTTAGATCATCCTCTCTCGTGTCTATGTAGCTTTATTGATGTGAACACATTTTTTGGTTGCTTCAAAAAGCAAAACCCATGGATTATAGGATAGGTCAATGAATAAAGAAACTTGGCAAACTTTTGAAGCCAGTGTTGTTCATCTTCTCTACATCAACAGTGACGACCAAGGGCAACGGCGGAAGTTCTAAAATATGGCAAACCATCAGTTAAAATGACCGTTTGCGTGAAAGACCGGTTCGAATCAAAGGCTTCTATGAGCTCACTCGTGGATGAATAAATTAATATGCATAAATTAATAGCGTGCTAAACAAGGAATCATTGTTGGCAGAAACATTGCTGCGGACGCTAATGTTTCACAGTTTAGCCACGCAAGAAACATTGTTTCAGCAGCAAATTTTGCGTCTCGGAAGCAAGAAAATGTGTTTGAATCAAGTCAAAAACATTACTTCACGGACGCAAATTTTTGTTTCCGAAACATACGTTTCTCAGTTTAGCCACGGAGGAAACATTCTACTAGTTTAGCCATCACCAGAGCAGCGAAACATTTCTCGTGCTTCCCGCTAGTTTACTACTACTACTACTTAGGCTTCTTTACGCCACGTGGCCTCATAACGCCCGCTAGTTTAGCCCACCAGAAAACACTACATGAAACAATGTTTCCTAGTTTGAAAAAAAAAAAAAAAAAAAAAATGTTTCCTAGTTTGGCCTGGCCCTAAAGTTTACAGCCCATCGACCGACCGAGTGAAAATTGTCCACCAAATGCTATAACTCGTTCATTACTTTCGCATTCACGAGTTAAAAAGGAAGAGCCTATTTCTTCTTTGTTTGAAGAAAAAGCAAGCTAAACAAATCGGTACAAGAGCTTTATTATTAAATTTTTCTCAGTTTCACCTAAATCTAATCTTTTAATTTACCACTATCAATTATCAATTGACACATCTAAAATATAAATTATACTAATTTGACTACTTACGTACATGTCAGTCCTGCTTCAAGTCTGGTTCTTATATGTTTTGGCGATGAAAATTTTTCAATGTGAACACCGCTTGCGATATAGCTGGGACTTCACCGTTGTTTGTCAATAATTTTTGAGTTCTTTATGTTGGTTTTCCCATTGCTGGACCAATCAAAAACCGAGTTTTAGTTCGCGAGATTGACAAGTCAAATTTGGCACGTGACGATACCTAACTTGCACGTGCAGTTCAGTTCTTAATTCTAATTAAGAACTGCTCAGAGCTAATTAAGAACTGCACGTGCAAGTTAGTTATCGTCACGTGCTAAATTTGTGCTTTTGTCGCTGAAAAGTTTGGAAAGCCAACAGAAAAATGGCCTGCGAGCAAACTCTCTTTCTCTTTCCCCATCCCCAAGAAAGTTGCTCGCAGGCCTAGAAAGATGTCAAAAAAGTTGTCTTTAGCAACGATACGATAGGTTATACTGAAGGCGTATTTCTTACAAAGAACGATATCTAAAAAGCAGGCTACAAAATTGTCTAAATCTATAAAAAATATACAAACTCCTAATTATAAGGTTTCCACTCCTTAGATAATTTCAATTATTTATATTTTTCAGTCCTGTCAGCCGTATAACGCCTGAACTGTCAACTTTACTTGTGTCTGGTCTATCTACAATTTATTATTATAATTATTATTATTAATTGTTAACAACAACTACGGGCCAATAGCTTTTTGACTAAATGAAAGTCGCGTCTTTCAAGCAGTTTTCAAACCTACACGAACTGAAAAGATCAATAGTCGGTTACATGTAAAGGTTGGCCTTGTTTAGCTGCTGTCAATCATGTTTACGATGGCAGTCGACGGAAAATCGATCGAGTCAATCGTGGTTTCGATGGTAGTCGACGGAGTTGACGGAAAATTGATCGAGTCAATAGTGGTTACGACGACAGTCGACAGAAAATTGATTCAGTCAATCGTGGTTACGACGGTAGTCGACGGAAAATCGATCGAGTCAATCGTGGTTCCGATGGTAGTCGATGGAGTCGACGGAAAATTTATCGAGTCAATCGTGGTTACGACGACAGTTGACGGAAAATTCGTGGTTACGACGAAAGTCGACAGAAAATTGATTAAGTCAATCGTGGTTCCGACAGCAGTCGACGGAAAATTGATTGAGTCAATCGTGGTTCCGACGGCAGTCGACAGAAAAAATGATTGAGTCAATCAAGGCAGTCGATGATAAATTGATTGAAGGCGATTTCCCTCCGTAAGAAGACAGCAGAATTTTTTCTCTTGCAGCGGTTTAAGCCATAATTGGCAGCAGCTAAAACCGTTTGAACGTTTTCTTTCATGTAATTCTGAAAACTGCTGTAAAGCAAGTCATTATACAAACATTTAAGTTACATCGCATCATAGCGATATCAAATGAATTTCTGTCAACTCATCTATCGAAAAAAGACCGTTAGTTGTACATTGTATTAGAAGTAAGCCTAAAAATAAGGAAACTTTACAGCCAAGAAGTCGTTACTAGACTTAAAAGGCTGCATAAATAACAAACAACAATTGTATACTATTTGAAAAGATAAATGAAAGAACATGCAGCCTGAATTGTTTCACTGTTTCACAAAATCCAAAATGGCGTCGACTCGCGTAGAAAGCCATGGTAGAAAATTCTGGCCATCAGAAGATGATGGCGACGAAAGCTGCGCTTGCACATTTCATAACATTCCCCCTAATTTACACAGAATAATTTTCTATCTTTTGGAACACATATACATATATGGGAAGGATTTTTAATTGTTAAGAATACCCGTTACCTTTTCACTCCCGGCCAGGAGAGACCAAGTTCGCAAATTTAATTTTTTTTACAATATCGAACAACAAAATAGCAGCATGTTAACGTGCAGCTCAATAGCTTCATCTACAGACTTAAGAACCACGTTGTACAGCATAATAAACAGTACCACATGAAAGTACTGCTCAATAGCTTTCATTTGAATGGTCACACACTAGGGTTTTCATCCACAGACTCAAAAGTAAGAACCACCTTGTACAGTATAATCAACAGTACCACATGAAAGTCCTGCTCAATAGCTTTCATATGAATGGTCACACACAAGGGTTTTCATCCACAGACTTAAAAGTTAGAATCACCTTGTACAGTATAATAAACAGTACCACATGAAAGTCTTGCTCAATAGCTTTCATATGAATGGTCACACACTAGGGTTTCGTCCACAGACCTAAAATTTAGAACCATATTAATCGACTCGGGGATTGACTCTGGGAGTGAAAGGGTCAACTTTCCGAGACGTGTTGTCCAAGGGAACTAGAACTATAACATAATCAAAATTACAGTTAGCTTGGATTCAGTGGCGTTTCATCACAGCAGGTATGGTTCCTTAAATTCTTCTTTACTCTTCAAATCGATCAGAGCTTCTGCAAGTTCCTGAGCCAGGATTTGAAACGATGGCCTATCTTCCTCCCTGTCAGGAAAAAAGATGTTACATTTACTGAGTTTTTCTGAACAGTCAAATCAACTTAGCCACTGCCCTGACTGTGCAATCCAGTGAGTGTGTAATACATTCGAAGCTCCCGTAAGCGGACACCCTCGGGAAGCAGAAAAAGTGTCCGCAACTGGAGCTGGCCGCTTACAGGAATGTGTAAATACAGAGTTTGTATGAGCTAGAGTTCAAACACGGTTTTGTCAAGGCGGCTGTAAGTAGAGCTGTCCGCTTATTAGATATGAGATTGTCCGCTCAGAGAGCTTCGACTGTAGGTCTTAGAGCAGTTTTCAATTGAGTGTAGTAAAACCACTTTGGCCAATCACAAGAAACGAAAACAACCAACACAAGGAACCAATCAGAACACGAAGAAATACATGTAATCAGCGTGCGCGGGAAAACGCGCGTGTAACCAAGTCACAACTGGTTTAGAGCGTAGTATATAGATGTATTGAACTAGCGTGAGGTCCGTATTGGAAAATATTGGTCGAGTCTTTTTTTGCAAGTTTATGGACCGAGCCGAAGGCGAGGTCCATAAACTTGCAAAAAAAGAACGAGACCAATATTTCCCAATACGGACCGAACAAGCTAGTTCAATAAAGTTTTTATTATAATGGCTTTTTAAAATATTTGCTGAGAAATCAATGCAACCATTCTCGGCTAACGCGCGCGAGCCAAAGCTAAGCATATTCTTTCATTTTCAGGCCACGTGCGAAAAGTTAAACCAAAATTGTCCGCCAGACATGAGGGAAAATGTTTCTACTTAATAGAAAAACAGTTTTCTTTTGTTAAATGTTTCATAAAGGAATTTGGCGAAATGAGTTCGTGAGCGGTCCATCTTTGCGGTCCGTATTGCAAAATTCGGACCGCTCAGGAACCAATCAGAATGTTCCTTTTCATCGTGGACCAGTTGCCATATAATAATTAGCATACCAAAGCAAACGCATAAGCCTTTCGACACTCAAGTTGAAAACCACTCTACCAGTCATTCAGACAAGTGACCGCCCTTCCCCTAATCTGTGATTACTGCTATAGTTTACCTGTACTGCCAACAGCTTCTCATCACCTTGTACACGTTCGGCGGGACATCGGCAGGACATTCCAGTCTGTAGCCAGTCTCTATCTGTTCCAAATTAACTGTCCGTTGAGTCCCTGCGAAAGTGCAATTTTCAACGTCAAAAACGTCCAAAAACTCAGACTCGTACCCAGTCGTTATTTATTTGATTTTCGGGTGAGGGGAGATTGGATGCTAGTCCCTTCCCATGACTCCCCGCGTGCCTCGATCTACTCTCGTATCCAATCTCCCCTCACCCCAAAATCACATAATTAGCGACTGGGTACGAGTCTGTAAAAAAACTGCCGTTCACAAACAGACAGTGGGAGACGTGGTGGTATAATGGTTAGCGCGCTGGACTCCGGATCGAGCGGTCCGGGTTCGGGCGTTGGCCTGGGTCGTTTTGTTGTATTCTTGGGCAAGGCACTTTACTCTCCCAGTGCTTCTCTCCACCCAGGAGTATAAATGGGTACCGGCAACAAATGCTGGGGGTAGCCTGCGATGGACTAGCATCCCATCCAGGGGGAGTAGCAATACTCCTAGTCGGCTTCTTGCTACAGAAACCGGGATAAGCTCCTTTTACCTACCTGACAAACAGGCAAATATATGTATTTTTGCTTATGTCCCATAACCGAACGTTGTCCACTAAAAATGGTTTTCCATAAGGCGAGATTTGAAAGCGAAAGTCCTTTTTACAGCGTATATCAATATCAACTTCAAATCAAATGAATGGTCAAACTATTAGTTTACTAAAAGGTTAAAAAACATCCAAGAAATGAAGATTTAAGTTTATAATAGACAGTACATGTAAGAAGCCCACTTTTTAATTTGTCGTAAAGCCCGGGCCAAACAAGGATGAGAGTTGTCGAGAGTTCAAACTCTCTCTCTCTCTCGTTTGGCCTGAAACTCTCATGCACTCTCGTGCGCTCTCCATCGAATTTGAACCTGCTCAAATTTTTCTTGAGGGTCGTCAAGAGTTTTCTCTCGTTTGGCCCATGCCTCATGATAGTCAAAGAAAATTCAATCGTCAATTCTCATCCCCGTTTGTCCTGGGCTTAAGTGCATAACACGAGAAAACCGAGAAAAGATGAAGGTGACGTCATATATCTGGAACCGACATAATGTAACGCTTAACTCGAATGTAACGTGCATGACACATATCGAACTTTGGGTTAGTATTTTGGGATCATAATAGAAGAACTTTTCGCAAGTGGTTGCGTGACTGTACCTCATAAGGCTTCTTGCCGTAAGACGTAGCCTCCCAAAGCGTGACACCATAACTCCAACATCACTCTTGCTGCTGAACTTCCGGAAGTAAATACACTCGGGTGCATACCACTTTAGAGGCCACTTTCCTGGTTTGCCAGCCTACCATGAAAAAATGCAACAATTCATCAACTCAATACTGTTGAACCTCTCTACAACGGCCAACTGGCCATTGTAGGGAGGTTTCAATAAGAGTAAAATGTATGGATCAGCGCATGGTTGGGACGAAAAATCCTGGCCATTGTAGAGAGGTGGTCGTTATAGGGAGGTTTCAATAAGAGTAAAGTGTATGGATTGGTGCATGGTCGGGATGAAAAATCCTGGCCGTTGTAGAGAGGTGGTTGTTGTAGGGAGGTTTCAATAAGAGTAAAGTGTATGGATTGGTGCATGGTCGGGATGAAAAATCCTGGCCGTTGTAGAGAGGTGGTTGTTTGTAGGGAGGTTTCAATAAGAGTAAAGTGTATGGATCGGTGCACGGTTTGGGACAAAAATCCTGCCGTTGTAGAGAGGTGGTTGTTGTAGGGAGGTTTCAATAAGAGTAAAGTGTATGGATCGGTGCATGGTCGGGATGAAAAATCCTGGCCGTTGTAGAGAGGTGGCCGTTGTAAGGAGGTTTCTTTCCATACTGAAGTATATTTTTTTCCATACTGAAAAATATCATTATTATTATTATACTCATCCAGTCATCTATGTTCGTGAACATTTTACAGGCTACACACCTTATAATAGTCACTTCCAGCCCCCATTGCGCGGGACATTCCAAAGTCACTGATTTTGACAAAGTCCTCGTTAACAACTAAGATATTTCTGGCGGCAAGGTCCCTGTGCACAAACTGCATGTTTCTCAAGGTACTGCATTCCCTGTGCAAAAGAAGTGAACATGATTAATGATAAAATGTAGGTAAAACCAACTTGCCCACACTGTCGGAACTTAACCCAGTTTCTGTAGCATGAAGCTGACTAGGAGTATTGCTACTTCCCCACTGCTGGATGAGATGCTAGGTTACCCATAGTTAATAAAGGGAAATGGTTAAGAAGCCAGGCAAAGTTCTTTGTTATATGTTTTTGTTCGCTATTTTGGGGTTGACCGTGCACAAAACCTGACAAAATACAATAGGTGGTTACGTGTTCAAGCAACTAACCAATAGAAACGTTGCGATTACGTAATTCATGCATAGTCTATGAGCGCAAAACAAGCGATGTGCATGGTCATGGACCTTCCAACATAAATCTTGGCCTCTTTGTTTGGTCCTTTGTAGTTTTGCCGGGCTTCATATTAACCATTTCCCTCTATTAACTATGGTTACCCCCAGCATTTTGTCAGTTGCCCTAACAGTTCGCCGGTACCATATATACTCTTGGGTGGAGAGAAGGCACTGAGAGAGTCGAGTGCAAAGTTCTCATTCTAAATACACTTTGACATTGAAACAATAATTTATTTAGTTAATGAAGAAAGAAGTTCTTTACATCGGCAACTTGTAACATGATGATGAAAATCTTAAACATTGGCATAGACCTGCAAAAAAATCCAGTGTACTGAGTTAGATTTTTATTAACTGAGAATGCATAGAGTCTTGAAGATAATTTTTATCAGCTGGGCCTGGTTGGTCAAAGGGTGAATAATGCTAACCACAGGATAAATCACTTTCTAGTGGATAGCATAGTTGGTTTTCTTTAAGGGGCTACGTCACAGATGGCACATCTTGAAAAAAATTGGCCAATTTTTTTCAAGTTCGCAATCCGTCTTAATCTTTTCGCATCCTTGTTCCTGTTTGGTTTATTATTACCTCTTTGGTATTTTTCTACCTTGGAAGAATTATTTTGAGGCTTTCTTCAATTGAAGGTGATTTTGCACTTCGCAAAATGACTTACAATATTGTGACATAGCTCCTTTAAGGCCCATTTACACAGGTGATTTTTATGCTATTTTTGGTCGCACTCTCCAATGCAACTTTTGTCGCGCTCGGCGATGAAAATCACAAGTGTAAACTGGTTGCAATTTCAGTGCAATAAATCTTGTCACTTGTGGATAGCGTTATTGGTATTAAAGGGCAAGTAATTGAAGGGCGTGGTGGAAAGACAGCATTAACGACAATATAATTCTATTGTCGTAATGTCGTTTTTCCACCACGCCCTTCAATTAAAAGAAAAATATTTTTATTCCCAACAAACTTGTCATTGCATTGTTTGAGCCAAACATTGATGCATACACCTGAAGTCATAACACTACCAAATTAAATTAATACAATTCTTTGTTCTATGATAAAGAACAACAACCTCGTTACCATTATAATCTTTTTGGTAAGGAGATTTAATTTGCTCGAGTCTCGCAGCTATTTCATAAAGTGCAGTATAAGCTTACTTGTGCTTCTTGAGGTATTTGTGCAAGGGTCCTTCTGGAGCTAGTTCCATTACTAGCATCACTGTAACATCCTGGCAAATACCTGTCATGGCAATTCAATTCAAAAGTCATTAATTCATGTGTTTTAGCATCTCGAAACAGAATGAAACTCAAGCAAATAAAGAGACACAATTTAAAATTTAAAATCTGAAAAATGAAATTTGACTAGCTGACAAAGATTTCACTATTATAAAGCACTTGTTGCAGCTTGGAAAAAACTCCAGACTTTTTTTCCACTTTTTCCAGACTTTAGTCTTTATTTTTCCATACTTTTTCCAGGTCTGGAAAACTAGTTTGCAGATTTCCATACTTTTTCAAGAATTCCAGACTCATGAACCCTGTGGTTCTCATATGGTTCTCCAGAATTGCTGCGACATCTCTGCCAGCACTGCATGGATGCACTCTCATCAAATTTGATCCTATTCTATGCAGTGCCGGCGACGACACCACAGGCATTCCAGAGGCATATGAGAACCAGGCTTAACAAATGTGTTGACCATTGACTGCTTCCATACTGCTCAGCAGAGCTTTTAACCAGAATTTGAAAGTGGGCGTCCTGGAGGCATGTTCCCCCTCAAATTTGTTATTAAGCTTTGGTACATTTTTTATCATTTTATCCCAGGATGGGCATCCATAGGACACCTGGATTCTGGCTAAAAGCTTGCTGCTGCTCAGGAGATATTTTTGGAATAATACATCTGGTACTATGAGCAGTCCCTACTATCCCTCATACATATTATTGTAGAGCAAGAATCAAAAAAGCAAAGAAGATTAGCAAAAAAGTAAGTAAAATGCCACCCCCACCCCAATTTTCGTGTGGGCCATTTTCCTGCTCTCAGGGGTTTTCCTTTTCAAAAAGAGTTGGTGTAGAAAAATTGAAAACAGGCAGAAAAATCAACAAAAAATTCTTCAGAAACCCAAGGATTGTTTTGCAGTAAAGAACTTTGCAGGTGAACTGGACATGTTCACAGGCTGCAAAAAATGCCTGCATGTCACCTGCAGAAAAGTAACACCCTGTGCACTCTCTTTTCTCGATTCTTGCTCAATGATCGTATGAGGGAACTCAGGGGAGTGAAGAGTACTTGTACATGTTGTCTGTACATCTGTCTACATCAATCCTCAATAAGAATAGTACAGTACCTATTATCCTAACGATATTGGGATGGTCTAACTTCATCATAACTTCAGCTTCATGCATAATTTCAGCCTAGAACATAAAAACAAAAATAAAGTCCTGATTTTAAAATGTCAACTACTCTACTGTACATACCCGATAACAAAATACAGTTACATGTATGCAGCAATACATTACACAGTGTGTGAAAGTTCATAGGTTGGACTCTTGTTAGGAGAACTAGAACTGTTATAATATTATTCCAATAGCAGTTATTACAGACGGTCAGCGGTTTGACATGCAAACAAGGCGAAAGGGTCAATCTGGTATTGTTAGCCGTTTGACAAAAGGGTCAATCTGGTATTGTATTGGCCATTAGCCTCATTTGTAGGCTCGATTACCAGCCGCTTTTCGGCAAAATGAGCCAGAACGAAGACCGGACTCGAGAGAGCGTCGGATATCGAGCCCAACTCGTTTGCATACTTTTTAAAAACAAAAGAATATTTGACTGTGGCTCAACTGTAATAACAGCTATTCCAGGATTTCAAGGACCTGTGCAAACCCTGTGCTACTGAAGGAAACATATCAAAGGAGGATGCATTTGACAGTGGAGGGAGACAGGGGAGGGGGGTGGGGGACTGGGAGTAAAGGGGGCAGGAAGTCTACAGGAGGTGGGAGAAGAGAGGGTGGGAAGCGGGATTCCCAAGGTGGCGGGAACCGGGAGAAATAGGAAAAAATTTCACAATATTGCGTAATATTTTGCAATAGAAAAAGCAACAAGAGGCAGGAACGGGAAGCGGGATGTTCAGACCCCCCTGTCCCCCCCCCCCCCCCCCCCACTGGATATAAACATTACATTGTTTTGTGTATAGCCTTGTAGCTGTTGTGGTTTAAATTTATTTTTGGTTTAAATTTATTCAAACCAGTTTGATTTTTATTTCCTTTGTTTCAGATTATGGTAATGAATATTAGACTTGTAAAGGAAAATAAACATCAAACTGGTTTGAAATTTTAAACCAAAAAAAATTTGAACCACATTACATAAACACTACATTGTTTTGTGCACAGTTTTGTAGCTCCTTACCTTTGGATTATTCATTTCTTCAGATTTAAGTTTCTTTACAGCCACTGGGATCTTCTCTCCATTGCCCTTGGTGTATTCACCTTTGAGAACTGAGCCAAAGTTTCCATGGCCTGTATACATGTAGGTAAAGAAAACGTAAAGTCTTAAAGAGCCTAGTAATCCACATCTGCACATGCTTATCCCAGTTAATTCTGTAGCATGAAGTGGCAGTATAGTTTGGTGACTGTACTTGTTAATCATTACGGTGACCTTTAATAATTCTTACCCAGTTCTTTCTCCAGCTTCAAATTTTCACTCTTCAGCTTTCGAGTTTGAACATCTTTGAATTGATTGAAGTAAAAAGAGCTTTTCTTCATCTTGATGCTATCGTAAATGGACTCAAATGGTGCAGCTGCACCTCTAGAAGGACCTGCACGTCCTGCTAAAGAATGAATATTAAAAACATTAATTTTGGAAAGAAAATAAATGATGGAATATTTTAAGCTTGGTAGAAAATAAGAGATAGATAAGATATTATTCAGTTCGTGACACAAGCTACTCGGAAATTTTCTTTTTCTGAGTAGCTTGTGTCACAAACGGAATATTATCTTTCTCAAAATTAATTTTTTAACTTATGGATCACACAGCAGACACTTTTTCTGGTACCAAGGGTTTCCGCTTACAGAAGGTTCTGCTGTAATACATTTAGTCGAGGTTACAACAACACAAGAAATTTTGTTACCTGATGCTGAGTGTCCATCTACAGTACCAGTGAAAGGAGATGGGCTTGGCGGCAGTGGGTGTGGACCTCTGCCTGAACTGACAGGCGGCAAGGATGGTGCTACCCCTCGTCCTGGACTGACAGGCGGCAAGTATGGCGCTACCCCTCTTCCTGGACTTACAGGCAAGGATGGGGCAGGTCTCGGTGGCAGGCGTGGAGGACCTGAGGTTCTGTTTGATGTTGGAGGAGGAAAACTGGGAACTGGTGGAGGTGCATTCCTTGGTGGAGAATTGGGAACTAGCAAAGAGCCAAAGCACAATAATTATTATAATAATTAAATTATTATAAATTATAAATTATAATAATTTATTTCACTTTTAACTATTTTAATTTTATTTCACATCGAAATGATCAGGGCTAATGAACCCATGTTTTAATATCAAGTTCTTTCTTTCTTTCTCTAAATTGAAGGTGCCCAACACAAAATGTAAATTACAGTACATTTAAGCATAGCGCGCAGGGGGTGATCAAGAGAGACGTGGCAGAGAATCGTTGAAGAAGAAAGGGCACGGTTAGGATTTGGCACTTGGAAAGAAGCAGAAACCGTAGCAAAAGAGAGAACAACTTGGAAAATGTGGATTGATGGATTTATTCTCCACCAGGAGAAAAGGACAGATGACAGGTACTGGCATGTACATGTATCTAGAGCTACAATATGTCATCAAGGTGGATAAGGAACATTGTACATGTACTGTGCTTATAGTGGAAGGGACAAGGCACTACAGTAAATCTCACGTACAGTGCCTCTCTCCACCCAGGAGTATAAATGGAGACTGGCAAACTGTTAGGGAAACCTGACAAAATGCTGCAGGGTAACCTGCGGTGGACTTGCATCCCATCCAGGGGGAGTAGCTATACTCCTACATGTAGTTGGCATCATTCTATGGAATCCGCGATAAGTTCTGACAGTGTGGGCCAGTTCGGCCCCAAGTACAACTTTACAGATGTACCTTTACTGTCAGTGTCTACTGATATACATGTACATGTATAAAACAGTCTTTTAATACATTATTCTTGGTAAAATACAAAGGGTAAAAATTGTCATAATTCTGTCCGTGATTTATGCATCTCCACATTCCTACTCTAATTCGTCGTTTTCTTACAATTTTTGCAAGTTGCCCCTGGTACAGTTGTAAAAATTGCCATTCACTGAGTACTGATTTTCCTTCAATTCATCAATTAAACGCTTTACTGTTGATTATAAATGACGGATCCTGATTAAAATTTGGTGACATTTTCGCGAAATTTAATACACTTGGAGTCCATTTTTTCCGTGAAATCGCAAAAATGAATACTCGCCAAATATGGCTCTGTCATTTTCGAAAATTAGTATTAAAGAATAAGGTACTAGTTTCACTTACCTCCATGTAGTAAGTCTGGGACATTGGCAGTGGCGCCTTGAAGAAATGGATTTGAGGCAAATGGACTGGCTTCAGTAAATGACCTACTGACCGGTCTATTTGTTGCATTTCGCTGTTCTTGATCTGAAACACTCCGGGGCGAGTTCCAACTGACGTCCTTCTTTGACCTTCAAACAGCTCAACATTGCATGCCTCTCGCAACTTACAAAGAAGGCCATCCTCTCTCTGAGAATAATGGTCGACACCCAACATCAAGTTGTCAAACTTGGGACCAGATTTGATTGACAACCGTCCCTGCTGGTCAACATCAAACAAGTAATGGACCACAGAACCTTCATGGCAGAGACCAAGCACAAAACCTGGATCTTTTTCTCGGATAAGAAACATCCCATTCTGACATCCTAACACGCTGAGTCTTCTTTCAGCTTCTTCGCGTGAAATTCCAGTGTGAAACCATAGTTGGTTCTTGTGTAAAACTGAGCCTATAGCACTCTCCAGTTTGGCTCTCATTAGAGTTGCAGTGCTTTCATCTCCATCCTAAAATACATTAATATATAGTATAAATTATAGCAATGTGCAATATCATTTCAGTCCGTCCGTCCGTCTGTCCCCATCAGTCAGTCAATCAGTCAGATCAGTCAATCAGTCAGTCAATCAGTCAATCAGTCAGTCAGTCAATCAGTCAGTCAATCAGTCAGTCAGTCAATCAGTCAGTCAGTCAGTCCATCAGTCAGTCAGTCAATTCAGTCAATTCAGACTGACCGACCAACTGAACAATCAATGAATGAATCAATGAATGAATGAATGAATGAATGAATCATGAATGATGAATGAATGAAATGAATGAATGAATGAATGAATGAATGAAGATGAATGAATGAATGAATGAATGAATGAATGATGAATGAATGAATGAATGAATGAATGAATGAATGAATTGAATGAATGATGAATGAATGAATGAATGAATGAATGAATGAATGAATGAATGAATGATGAATGAAATGAATGAATGAATGAATGAATGAATGAATGAATGAATGAATGAATGAATGATGAATGAATGAATGAATGAATGAATGAATGAATGAATGAATGATGAATGAATGAATGAATGAATGAATGAATGATGAATGAATGAATGAAATGAATGATGAATGAATGAATGAATGATGAATGAATGAATGAATGAATGAATGAATGAATGAATGAATGAATGAATGAATCAATAATTATTGCTTCCATCGCTAGTATAAACAAGCCTTTAAAACTAACCTGCAAGCCCATAGAAGCCATTGCTGCAACAGCTGCATCCTTTATATGTTCTTGATTGGTTCCAGAAAATGTTCTTGGCGGCACTCCAGGGAGACGGTTACAAGGGTCACTAAGCTTAACCAACAGTCCATCCAAAGCATATTGATGATGACACACAAGCTCAACTGGACCAGGGAATTTCACACCATCTTCGATGGCCACCATGCCGTCCGTATGTCGCTGAATGTGATAATGAATGATCTTGCTGTTATGGCACATGGAAAGAGCATAGCTTCCCGCTGAAGCAGTGCTTTCACGCAATAGAAATAACCCATCGCTTTTGCCATAACGTGCCAGAAGCTCTTCTGCCTCTGTACGACTTATGCGCCCATGAACCAGTGCTGAAAAAAGAGGGTCAGCCATTTCTTGATTTTGTGTTCTCATCTATTCACTTCCAAGAACCTGCAAAAGTTTGCCAACATTATTGCTTGATCAGATGTGTGTACCGTAAATCCTTGAATAAGCACCCTCTCATCGGCCAAAATTTGAAATAAGTGTCCCCCTCGAGTAAGCCCCCCCCCCCCCCCTCCCCCTCTGTTTTTGTCTGGGTGAGAACTGGGATTGAGTATTGTGTTGGTCATGTTTATCACTCGTCATTTTGTATAATACAATCATCGGTAATTCAGAATCAAAGTTGAACTACTCTTGACTACTATACGAACAGATTTGCACATTAATACTCATTTCAGTTTGGGAACATGTTTGGCAAACAGAAAATAATTACAAATACCAAGGGTGCTACTATTAGAACTACTGTATATGTACAGCTTTGTATATATTTGTATATTAATACTCATGTTGTCGTTAATTTATGCACAAAAATATATGTTTTATTACAAAAATAAATGACCGTCTGGCCAAGAAAAATATATAAAATAAGCCCCTCCCCCCTTGAATAACCGCCTCTCTTGAATAAGCACCGCCCACCTTATCCTAAATTTGATATAAGCACCCCGGCACTTATTCAAGGATTTACGGTATCAGTCATCCTTACAATGACTTCGTCACACTAGCCGAGTAAGCCATTTGAGATGGATAACTTAATTTGTGGGTTGAGTTTTGTTGTTGTTCTCATCCTTACTCCGAGGGTTTTTTCACCGGTACTCCGGTTTTCCTCCCTCCTCAAAACAAACTACTAAAATTCTAATTCAATCTGGGATCCGAGGGCCACAGGTTTGTCAGTCGCACGACTGTTAATTAAGTGATACCCTTGTTACCACTGATTTCATTGCTACGCGACCTTCAAAGTAAAACGAAGTTGGCAATACACTTCCGTCAATCATGCATAACGACTGAATAGACATGTCTAGACGTTTTTATGTAAATTTGTGTCGTGTAACGCAATCGTAGTCAGTGCTGTTTTCAGACGTTTCTCTGTTTGTAGACGACGACAACGTATCCAGAAAAGTTATTTCCTTTGCAAATATGGCAGTAGTGAAGTGTAAAAGTAGAAAGCAGTGGCCTTTCAGTACATGCATTACAATCGTGCGTGCATGATTTTGTCGCACGGTAGGAGAAAAGCCATATGAGGTACGCATGATTGACGGAAGTGTATTGCCAAGTGAATTTTGATTGAAATCAGTGGTAAACAAAGTCGATTTGTTTGAGACGAGTTATCAGACGAGTTATCCGTCTCTGGAGTGAAAACAACCAATACAACTTGGAGTAATTAGATGTTGAAACTCGGGCAATATTTTTAAAAGGGTTAAGAGAACAAACAAGATATTATGTGTCGATTTTGGAAACTGAAAGCAAAATAGGATGTGGGTTTGTCACACCTGATTAGTTGTTATTCTGTAAACAGATGGATAAACAAACAATCGCTTATCCATACACATGCACAACATGTCTATTTATGTATTATCAGTAGCTGTATTTACAACATAAGTATGCTTAAGCTTATTTTACTTTCTGTTTTCCAAAATCGACACATAATTGATGATGTACAGGGTATTAACTTCCTCGTAATACATATTTCAAGATCGTTGGTGCAAATCGAGCTATACAGCTGGCTCAAACCTCAAAACTATGCACAACGTTTACCTAGGACACATCTGATTGCAGTGAAGCAACCTATTAATTGTTTACAATCACAATCGAATACTTGATCGTAGATCTGAATTCAGCTGCAGAGAGGTTTGAGCAATGCAACTGATTATTCAAAAATGTATAGACCATTGTATCGAGAAAATATTTCACTTACCGTGTTAACTTACATATTTACACAAAACAGTGACCAAGCTAGTTAACTCTTCGATGGTTTTAAGCTTTCAAAACGAGTCCAAGGAAGTCGTAAATACTCTTTTAAGGCATCTAAAAGACAATACGAATAGAAAATCGATTTTCATTTCTGGGAAGGTAATCTGACCTGCACTTCCTTCCGAGGCCTGGATCCTAAGCCGATAGTCACCGATATAAAAGATCGTTTCATTGGTCACTTTTTTTGGTGGTTCACTTTTAACCAATTAGAAGTGTTTGTTTTATCATTTTGAAGGCCGGCTTTCAGTATGTCAACATGAGTGAGGAGGTAAGTTTTGTGTCTTTATAAAAGTTCGTTTTAACATCTGAATATACTTCTCCTGATATTCATATTACTTGCATATGAATGTTTTATCAAAAACGAGTCCAGCTGTTGAATTTTAGAGCCAGCAGAGTCACAGACTTGGAGTGTTAATTAATCAATTGAATCCTTGAAGTCTAGCGGTGATCACATGTCTGTCATGTCTGCTTGGCAACTATAATAAAATGTAAAGGGGCATTTAATTATGAACTCTATCATTGGGAATTGAATGATGAGCTCTAAACCAAACCTAATATCAGCTATCTAAAGCATGGTTCCATATAGCTGACTCACACAACACAAGCTTGGGGTGCCAGTGCTAATTTATAGGGCATGAGTTTTGATCCATAGATAACAAGCACTCTGATTGGCTGATTCGTCATTTTGCATGAGGCTATGTAAACACGGTTACATGCATGTATGACATATCACTACATTTTTTGGCTTTATTTTATAAAAGAAATAGAAAACGGCCGCTTCTTTTGTTTTACATACACCTATTTCAATTAACGTTGTCGGATAGAAATGTGTTTTTAAAAGCCTGCAAGACAAGACCGAAAGGTAGCATGGGTAAAAGTAGAAAAACTGCTGCACGCACCAAATACTAATGAGAAGTAACATGTAAAACATTTATAACGTTTCCTTTTTGTTTTAAACCTGTAGAAGTAAGCTACTTTTAGCCAAACTAAATTTTAGCAGAATCAGCTGGTGAAAAAGCGTGGAAAAACAAATTATATAATTTGGGGCAAACCAAATACATCATGTGCGAAATAAAAACGTGTAGATTTCTTTTCCAGCGATATGCAAATTCTAATGAATATCCAGACTACCATTTTGGTCTGGTCTTGTAGGCTTACGCTTTTATCCGATTTTTATCCGACAACGTTAATTGGTTTAGGTGTATGACATATAGCCTGATGCAAACATTTGAGAAAGTTTAGGAGAATTCAAAAGTTTATGAGAACCTGTCTACAGATCTTGCCTGCAGCTTGGGTTTTACATAAACTTTCAATTGAAGGGCCAAGTGGAAAACCTATACTAAGTGAGCAAACGCGCTTTACTCACTTAGCATAGTTTTCCACTTGGCCCTTCATTTCTCCCAAACTGTCTCTTGTGTTTGCTTCAGGCTATGTAAGCACGTGCACCATTAAATTATAATAAATCTTAAAGATCAAGAAATTGATCATAATATTTTATTTGATAAAAAATTAGGTTATAGATCCTGGAATAGAAACAGAATATGAAGCTGTGGAAGAGATATGTTATTGTAATGGATCAAAAGACAGGTTGGTATAAAGAAAGGTTAAGGTAAAGCTGCACTCAGGTCAAACTTTGCCCACACTGTAGCATGAAGCTGACTAGGAGTATTGCTCCCCTGGATGAGATTGTAGTCCATCGCAGGGTATAAACCCCCCCCCCCCCCCCCCCCCGCACTTTGTCCCGGTACCATTTATACTCCTGGGTGGAGAGAGGCACTGTGAGAGTTAAGTGTCTTGCCCAAGAACACAACACAGTGACCCGGACCAGGGCCGCTCGATCCGGAGTCCAACATATGCTATATCAAGCTTGATGGTAAAACGTACGTACATCACATTATCAAATTTTAGTTATGTCCTTGATAATGTTGATGACGATGAACATTTATATTGATAATTATGATGTAAATGTTGACTGTTGTTCAAGCCTCAATTCTGGGTCAATCATTGGAAAGACACTTGAGCACGTACAGCTGTCATACGTCTAGTATTAAGTTAGCCTCCCATATACAGACCCTCTTTGGGCTCATCACACAATCTTTTCTTCCCTGCCCCCCCCCCCCCCCCCCCCCCCCCCCATGATGGGAGGGAAGATTGCATGATGAGCCCAGAGTGCTAGTGGCTGTGTTGGAGTCTACATATCCTATTTTAATAAGTACATGTAAAATTATCAGTTCTCTTTTGTCATTCACAGCAGTAACAGTAACATGCTGCAGTGTGTTTTATGCAGGCGGATGTTTCACTTTGGTGAGAATAATGTATTCTTAATGTACTGCTTTACTCTTTGGTGGAAGTAATATCTGTGATTGAAAGACTGACTGAGACACCTTACTATTTTAAAGATTCAGAGCCCATGACTCGGTTCTCAGAAACATCAGAGCCCAATGTACCCCATCCTCGGAGACCCAGGGGTTAGAAGTCTTGATGACGAAAAGAAGTCATCAAGACTTCTAACCCTGGGTCTCCGAGGATGAATGTACCCAAATTATGCTGAAAAGTTAATTTGAGCCCAATGCTCAGCACTGAAAAGATCTGGGGCCGTAATAATCAAAGCGCTCTGGGTGATGTAGCATAATTAATTTTAAGCTAATTATTTTGAATAATTTTATTAACATTAATTTTAGTTTCATCAAACCAGTTGCAGGTAAATATTATTTTAAACTTTAATACTTCCTTGAGCACCAGGAAACTAATAACAAGGACGCTGGTTATTTATACTTTATATATATTTTCTCTACAGATTGTCTAAAGAATGGTATAAACCCAGTACACTTGTGGGTGATGTATTCTTTGACCTGACATGTGCAGTTTGTTCTTCTGACGGCTCAGACTCTTGTACAAGACAAAACTTAAGCTGGTAAGTTACAGTGTTCATGCTATATTATGGCCATATACCATTACGTGGAGGCAGCATGGCCGAGTGGTTTAGGCACTGGTCTTGCAATCCAGAGGTCCAGGGTTTTCAAGCCCCCCAATCCTGCCGCTTATGCTCGATGAGAGATGGGTGTCCTGATGATGTGACTAGATCGCAGTAGTGGGCGGATGGCAGTTGGCAGTTGGCGATGTATCTACCCTATTCAGGTTGGGGGGGGGGGGGGGGGGGGGGGAGGGGAACAGGGGGTCTGAACTTCCTCCCTTACCATACCTTGTACTTGTTTCTTGCCGTTTCTGTTGTAGTTCCCACCTCTTTGTGCTTAAATTTCTATTGCAAAACATAATGCAATGTTGCAAAAAAATTCCTTTTTCTCCCGGCTCCCACCACCTTGGCAATTCCCGCTTCACACCAAGCCAGGGTGTTCATTAGGGATCGGAGATCGGAGAATTCTCCGGCTACTACGCAGAATTCTCCGGCTAAATTTGAAATCTGCGATTTAGATTATAAATTATTAAAGATTAAAGTTCAAAAACAATTTATCTTGTCTTGTTTGGCTTTCATTGCAGTCATATTGCTCCATCTTTTTGTTTTGCTGTAAAAATATCATCTCTCGGCTTCAGTAAACTTGGAAATGGCTGCCGGTGTTTAAAACGCCCTATAATGCTTTGCGAGCCCTGCGTTAGTTTGCATACGTCATGTATGCCAATATATTTTGTCTCTGGAAATGTGGCGATCGTGTTTGGCTCACATAAACAACAAAGTTAGCGGCTGGAGAGTCTCAACATATTTTAATTTAGAGTTTTGTGGTAAGATTGTTCTTTCAACATAGCATGACAACTAAAAATTTGTATTTTGGGACTATTTTTTTCCAGTTAGTCACGACTTGACAATTTTTTTTAACAAATTTTTTTTTATTTTTTACAATTTTTTTTTGCTGCTCAGAAATGTAGAAAACGCGTCTAAGAGACTTCAATTTTTCAAATTCCCCCTAGGGGGAAAGAGCTTCGCTCATTCCCAAAACATTCTCCTGGTACTTTACAGCACTCTCCTGCTACTTAAATTCTTAATGAAAACCCTGCAAGCTCTCTTCTCCTGCCTCCCGTAGACTTCCTGCCCCCTTTACACCTGGGTGGTTCTTGCCCCCCCTGTACCCCCACTGTTCAATTTTTTTATTCTTATCTTTTTTCCCAACAGGCTGCAAGCTGTGTATTTGTGTTTATACAATCTGTTCGCCACCAGCAGAGGACGAAAAGGTACTTTAGGTGGAGAGAAGATATTTGCCACTTCATTGACAGACATTGGCTAGTTTTATTCCCAAGAAGTAAGTTACAGAATTCTATCACCGATTCTACTGAACCATGATGAAGACATGATGAAGACAACGAGTTTGCATTAAATATGTACTCGAAAAACGTTAGCCTGCAAAACAGGCGTATTTTGGGGAGCAAGCGCTGAATATTCCTCGAGTGTTTATAAGCCACCATCTTGGATTCGGAAGACATTGAGGCTTGGGGCGAGTGCACCCCTCCCCCGCCCCCTTCCCTGACTCGCCCCAACTCTCCACGTTTTGTGAATCCAAGATGGCAGCTAAACACTCGATCGCAAGCCCTCGCAAGCCCACAAACCGCCTGCATTGCAGGCTAGAAAAACATCCCTTGAAATACATGCAGGTGCAATTCGTTTGCTCATTATTTTACTCGATTCTAACGAGACTTGATTCCCGACTCGATTCTCGATGGTTGATTCTCGATACTCAATTCTCGCTACTCGATTCTCGCTACTTGATTCTTGCTACTTGATTCTCGCTACAAGTATTGAGTTGAGAATCAAGACTTGAAAGAGACTATCAACTTACATTTGCCCATCACTGAGTGAGGTATGCCTTGTTCTTTAATATTGATGTTGTTGGCTATAAGCATTAAAAACTTTGTTTTTGTGGTGAACAACTGCAATTGCCATTTTTGTGCCGAGTATCCCAAGGACTTTTGACCATGATTGTAGATCCACCCCAACAATAGAATGGTAGGTAAAGTCTTCACAAGCTTAGTGGCCCACAACTGCCGGAGCTTATCCCGGTTTCTGTAGCATGAAGCCAACTAGGAGTATTCCTTTTCCCCCTGGATGGGATGCTAGTCCATTGCAGGTTACCACCCAGTATTTTGTCACCGGTACCCATTTATGCTCCTGGGTGGAGAGAGGGAGAGAGGCACTAAGAGTAAAGTTTCTTGCCCAAGAACACAACACAGTCACTCCGGCCAGGGCTTAAATCTGGACCGTTTGGTCCGGAGTCCAGTGCACAAACCATAAGTCCACCACATCTCCCCAAAAATAGAATATGATGTATAAATTTGGCCACTGGAGTCACACAAATCAGTCAAATACCAGAATTTGATGCACTAGCTATAGCTAATCTCAATTAATTTAAAAAAATTTACCCATTTACTCTGACATAATTTATTTTAGGAAAAAGACATCCACTTGGTATAGTACAGTTGCAGGTATTTTGTCATCAGGATGTCCTCAGTTTTTCAAGTCAGGATCAAAGGAGTTTAACAAGGAAATGGGATGGTGGGCACTGCAACAAAACATTGCACCATCGATTAAACTTGGCGAAGCAGGTAAACTAGCTTCAGAAGAGTTTGATATAAAAGTACTGGACAGTGTACTTTACCACTGACATCTTTACTGCTCCTTTCAATAACACGCAAAACCCAACCAACGATTGTATTTTTTGCTGCCGTCAATCATAATATTACTATGACAACCAAGGATGCTGATAAAAAGAAACAAACAATATGGATCAAAATCTACTGTCAATCACACAGTCCACTGAAGTGACCTTTTGAACTCGTTCAAGTGACCTTCTGTTTCCTACCGCTATATAGCCCTCAGCACGCATTGCGTGCCTATGATAGTTATTGTGTTGCATTTATCCAGATTGTAGTTGTAAAATTAATGTACAGTACATACATGTAGATTTAATATTAAATACAATCCAGTGTGTTCTACTAATACTGAACTCCAGGGCATGTTGTAGTTGTTGTTGTTGTAGTTGTTAATAATAATCAATTATTGATTGCAGGAAGCGGCAGTACACGTAAAAGAAGAGGAGCACCCATGGTTGCAATATCCAATGCAAAGACCAGCAGCTACAACTTAACAAGGAACAGCCAACAAGTACTGCAACACAATCTTCATGTACTGACGAGAATGTTGCAAAGGTATTGTACTGAATAAGAGCTTTTAATACTAAGGTTCTGAAAATAAAAGATAAAGCCTCACTAGGGCCAAACTGGCCCTAGGGCAAACTGGCCCACACTGCCGGAGCTTATCCCGGTTTCCATAGCAAGAAGCCGACTACTTTTGAACCTCCACTAATGGCCACCTCTATATAACGGCCACCTCTCTACAACAGCCAGGATTTTTCATCCCGAACGTGCCTATCCATACACTTTACTCGTATTGAAACCTCCCTACAACGGCCACCTATCTACAATGGCCAGATAATTCTGCACCAGGGTGGCCATTGTGGAGAGGTTCAACTGTAGGAGTATTGCTACTCCCCCTGGATGGGATGCTAGTCCATCACAGGTCGTTTTGCATCAGGCTATGTAAACATGGTTATGGCTTTATTTTATCAAATAGGCAACAGCCGTTTCTTGTTTTCATGGCCTGATTCTCCCTACCCTGGGTGCCAGAGGTTTTTTTTCCTTAGCGAGGAGCACTGAAGCCACGAAAGCAAGTGACAATGTCCAGAGCAGCGAAAATAAGAAATCCTTTTTTGTTCGCTTCACCATCGTGGCTCGCTTTTGCAACTTCGCCACTTACATTTTGTAAGTTTGTGAAAAGGAGAAAAAACCCTCTGGCACCCAGGGTAGTTTCTCCCAAACTTTCTCTCAACTTGCATCAGGCTATTTGTAAACATGCACGCCATCATACATGTAACTATTAATGCCATGACTATGACATTTTGCTGATCAATTCTTCTAGTCATCGTCTTCTGAACATACAAGTAAAAGTCAATCTGATGACGTCATATCACAGTTACTATCTGAGGAGGATATGCGTGAACTCGCTGAATCTCGTCCAGGTCTGTACAAATTTTAAGCTTGGTATAAATATATATATGGACAAGATGTTTTATCAGTTTTGTGGGTGTGGCTAGAATTCATTTTTCCCCCTAAGAGGTACCAATTCTAAATCAAAACTACAGTCGAACCTCCACTAACAGCCACCTCTCTATAGCGGCCAGCTCTCCACAACAGCCAGGATTTTTTGTCCCAACCATACATCTATCCATACTTTTCACTCTTTTCACCCTGCAACGGTCACCTCTCTACAATGGCCAGTTAATTCCACCCCAGGGTGGCCGTTGTACAGAAGTTCAACATTACTGTTAGTAGTTCCTGTCATATTTTTTCTGGCTTCAGTACCCTAAAAGGTACCAGGATAACTCTTACGGCGTTCATTTTAGATTTTAACGCCCTAAGCGGTACCAACCACAAAAGTTCACCCCTAAAAGGTACGACGATCACCCCCGCCACTTTGATATGGGAGTCCCCCCGGGATATAACTACAAATGTGAATCTATTTGAGATGTTGATCCTGTTTTCGGTACAATATAGTCGATCAATAAATGTATTTTTTTTATTCATTTCTGTTGCCTTTCAGCGACGGACCCTTTCTCTAGTCTATTCTCGACAAGTTATGATAACATGGATTCCTTTTTTACTGGCGAAGAAGAAAAATCAGGTTTGTAGGTCTGATCTTTCACAGGGAGTTTTAAGCTGTAACATTGACGGCAATGTCGAGGACAGCATCATACTATGTAATATCTCGCGAATCTCTAGATCTATCCAGTGTGTATCGATGTCAGAACTATCATCAGCTGAAGTGGATAATTATGCAAAGACAGCATTCAATTCCAAATAGAAACGTCAATGAATGAATGAATGAATCAATCAATAACTTTATTTATGTGTCGGGTCTAATAGCTGTCCACAAGTGGACTATTAATTGGGGACCTTTTAAGAATATTTACAATAAAAATGAAAAATTGGTCATGGTTCACGTTTTCCAAAACCCCAAAATTAATTTGGTGATTTCATGGAACTTGTTGTTTTGCAGAGGACGGCTACGAAGTCTACCAATTAAGCTTTATAACGCATGTGCAGAGCCATTCTCATTTTGTTTAGCGATGTTCTCGTTGCTGACGTTGCTGTCATGGTTTGCTTAAACTCCCTAATGTGTTCTTTTTCTCACTTTCCCTCCTGCAGAATCTGACCTCCGTGAGGAGACTGAGGCTAGGCCAGATGATACAGAGTCTTTGTCTTCAACTGTTACATCGGATACGTCAAGTAGAAATCCACGGTCTGACTCACTTCAGAACAAGGCCAAAAGTAAAGCTGTTAAGAATCCTACAAGTCTCGCTCAAACAAGGTTGGTCTAAACAATGATGTGATTTACAGTTTAAAACACTTTCAGGTTAAATTTATTTCTCGGAAAAGTACATTTTAAAGTTTGCTAATTCTGTAGAATTCCACACTAGATTTTAGACTTATCACAAGTCGACCTACAAAATGTACATTACGAGACGTATAAGCTTCATCACGAGGGCGAATTGGAAAGGACCTGACTTGTTTAGTTTTAGAAGTGCTTTCTTCTTTTTCAACATAAATAATTTTCTTCAAATCAAACTTTTTTTTCTACAGAAAGAGTAATTTGTTAATAATACACAGAATGAATAATTTACTACTACTATGGTAGGTTAAGAAAGGTTAAAGTCTGGCTTACAAGCCTACTGGCTTATCAGTCTGGCCCTTAACTCTGGTTTTCCATAGCATGAGGCTACACATTGACCACTGGTAGAATTACAATACGTAATTTTTGTGGGAGACGCGATGGCCTAATGGTTAGCGCATTGGACTCCAGGTTCGATCACTGGTCAGGGTCATTGTGTTGTGTTCTTGGGCAAGATGCTTGACTCACTGGCACAGTGTCTCACTCCACCTAAGACATGGGTTGTGGCAAAATGTTAGTGAAACCTGATGAAATGCTGGAGAGTAGCAATACTCCTAGTTGGCTTCATGCTATGGAATCCGGGATAAGCTCCAGAAGGGTGGGCCAGTTTGGCTCGAATGCGGCTTTACCTATTCGTTTCTCGTGACTGACATTCAAAGATTACAGGCAATGTTTTCCCTTTGGTCTTCAGTTTATTCCCTGTGTCAGAAGACAAGGAAAACGATGTGCTGCTCAAGATCATTTCTTGTCCCAGAGCAGCGTATCACGATCCAGTGATGAGGCGATTTAGAAGAAAACTAATATTAAGACAGGTACACACAGTAATATTTTGTTGTCAGATGAACAATAGTAAAACAAAACCAATTGAAAGCAATTCAGCAATTTCTTCCAACACTCAATTGAAACCGCTCTGTTGAACAAGGAAGACTATTTAGTTAGTCTGGAAATTATGTGTAACTCTTAGTTCAAATGTTGCGCTTTTATTGAACAGTCCACCAAAAAAACCCACGTTTTCTCCTTGCCCCGGTTGTTCAAAGGGCGGATAATGTTATCCACTGGATAAACCACTATCCATTCAGATTGGTAAGTGTTAGAGCGGTTTTCAATTGAGCGTCGAAAGTAATCCGGAATTGCTTTCTGATTTTGCTTCACTACGCTCTGTGATTGGCTTAAAAAACTTGCGCCACCTTTCAGATACAAAACCAAAACCAATCGCGACTTGGTCACATGCGTTTTCCTGCGCTTGGCGCCGGTCACGTGTATTTGCTTCGAGTTCTCGTTGGCTCGTTGTCTTGTGTACATTTGTGATTGGTAATTGTAATTGCTTTGGTTTTATGACACTCAATTGAAAACCGCTCTTGACTAACGAATTAAAAACAACTATACGCTATCCACTGGATAGTGATTTATCCAGTGGATAGTGTTATCCATCATTTGAATAAATAATGTGGATAAATAAATTGCTACTACTACTACAACACTAACACAACGTTTGTTTCATCTACTATCTATAGTAAGTTCTGTTGTAACAGTTGTTTCCCATCTCATACAGATAAAAAGATCCAAGGGTTTAAAATTATTGGATATAGACAAGACCGTTTCAGAGGCAGTGAATGCAACCTTGAGATACCAGTTAACTGGGGACGAGGTTGTCCGTGTTGAGGTAAATATTTTATTGTCATGGTTTAATCATTGTTCTACAGGTCTTGCAATGGTTGCTCTCAAGCCGCAGAGCGTCTAGAGTTGGTATTTATTAATAGATCTAGTTGCCGTTTCCGTAACTTGGGAATGTTTTACGAGGTGGGGTTGTTAGCTCCACGCTCGACCCCCAACCTGGAGGCCAGGAGACTAACTTTTGTCTGGACTCTACCCTTTGACCTGTCTGGCATGGGCGACCCTACAATGAGATGAAGCTCCCGCCAGCATAGCTCTCGGGTCATTGAGACACACAAGCTGCCCTACCACGTCAAGGCGCCAGTCCCAATAGGTCAAGAGGAACTCCGCCGGTCAAGATCAGAGGAACTAAAACCTTTTCAGAGCCCAGTGGCTCAACATGTTCCGTAGCATGAAGCAGCTATAGGAGTATTGCTACTTCCCTGGATGGGATTCTAGTTCAGTTTATTATTATTGTATGTTACCCCTGGCCAGCATTTTGTCAGGTTGCCCTAAGTAATACTTCTTGGCTCGTCACTCAGCCTTTAATTTCTTCCTTAAAGATTGTATGGGAGACAAAGTCAGTATAAACAGAGTTAGATAGAGAGCAGATGTGTGATCCCATTCATGTTTTGGATATCTGAGCCTACAACAAGCCTAGCAATATTATGTACCTGTTCAACGTTGATTGTTTTCTTTTTTTCTTTATTACACACAGAATCGCAGCACACTTTCAAAAACAGATGTTGCAGATGACTCACAAGCAAAGACCCTGAAACAGGTTGTTATAACAACAACAACACTCGAAGGGATTACAACTGTTACTATCCAATCAAAAACAACAACAACAAAAACTCGAACATGTGTCAGTAATCTGAATGTTTTCACGCCGGCGTGGCGCCAAAAGGCATATGCCATGTTGCTTAGCAACTTCTATGATGAGTACCGCGGCTCAGTAAAATGACATAGACGGGATAACTACCGTCAAAGCTACTTATTTCCCATACTGTTTTATATTGTACGGCCTGAGAAACCAACCTCGTAACCAGTGTCCCTCTTCATTCATGCTCTAGGGGACTGGGTGATGTAAGAGTAGACCCTGGGGACGACAATTCTGTGAAACCAGAGCTTCTCTCATTCGATTGTTCCTGTTTTTCAGGCTAACTGTTGATATATTACTGTTTGTCTTCTTCTTTTTTTTTTTGCAGAAAATTCTCAGTGGTTCTAATACTTCTTCCTTCAGCACAACAGAGAATGTCCTTGACAGATTTTTGGTGAGGAAAATTATAGACTTAAAAGAGCTACATCACGGTTGGCGCATCTTGAAATAATTGGCCAATTTTTTCAAGTTCGCCGTTTGCAATCCGTCTTAATCTTCTCCATCCTCAACCATCCTTGTTCATGTTTGGGTTATTATTACCACTTTGGTGATTTTCTATCTTAGTAAACTTGAATAAAATAAATTATGTTTAGAGACGAAAGGCACATCAGCCGTAGCTGGTTTTCATGCGGCCGGGTACTTTATTCAGATCAAATTGAACTTGGTAATGTTGCCGGGTTATTGGGGGGCGCGGTGGCCTTATGGTTAGTGCGTTGGACTCCGGATCGAGCAGTCCAGCTTCAAGCCCTGGCCTGGGTCATTGTGTTGTGTTCTTGGGTAAAACACTTCACTCTCACATGTGCCTCTCTCCACTCAGGAGTAAAGGGGTACTGACGAATTGTCAGGGCAACCTGACAAAAATAGACTAGCATCCCATCCAGAGAGAGTAGCGGTACTGCTAGTCGCTTTGTGCTATGGAAACCGGAGTTAAGTGTTGGTCTGATAAGCCGCTTGGAGGGAGGAAAACCGGAGAACCTGTGTAGAAAAACCCTCGGAGCAAGGTTGAGAACCAACAACAAACTCAACCCACATATGACTCGTGGCCAGAATCGAACCCGGGCCACTTTGGTGGGAGGCGAGCGCCTGCCCAACTACGTACGCCATCCCTGCTATAGATGTAATCTAAGCTTGTTTGGATTTTAGACCAAGTTCTCCAAAACCAAATATAGGAAGTGTTTGAAAAACTTTAAGGAGAATTTTGACTTTGATCTGGAAGCTTAATGTATCAAGGAATGTTTCAGTGTCAATGAAGTTTTGTTTCTTGCATTTACAGGCGTCTCCTCGCATGCTTCCCAGCTCTCGCCCCAGGACTTGCTCGTTCTTAACGCGGCTGATTGGCGGCGCTAGTCAGACATTGTACAGACCCATTACCAGTCCCTACACGTCCAGAATACTGAAGCCTTTTATCAGACGAGACCACGAGAGTAGACCATTAAAGTTACAACTTCTGCAAGAGATTATTGCTCGTTATCACAGGTGATTTTCTATTCAATCTGCCTTGTAATTTTGTTTTGTGAGAGCATTCATACGGTTTGTGATCAATACATGGGGGGGGGGGGGGGGGTCTGAACTTCCCATTCCCGTACATTTTACCCCTGGTTCCCACCCCTTAGCGGAGGCAGCGTGGCCGAGTGGTTCAGGGCGCTAGTCTTGTGATCTGGAGGTCCCGGGTTTCAAGCCCTCCATCCTGCCACTAGCTGGATTTGTTCTCGGTAGTCCCGAGTTTCTACTCCTCGGCCACGCTTGTACAATAATTTATTAGCCTCCTGCCAGTTGGGATTCTTAATCATGTTATGTTCATTTACAATATTTGTTTCTGTATTTATATGGCCCACAATGTAAACTGCTGGGTTTACCAGTAATTGTGTATAGCCAACAAAGTTAATTTTTTTTTCCCTCTTAGTGGCTTTCGCCTCTTTGTTTTGTGCTTTTTCTACTGCGAATTATTACGCAATGCTGCGCGCAGTGCGTTTAACCACTGTGGAGTATAGACCTTGAAAAAATATGATCAGAATTGGCTTTAGTTTTCGTTGAGAAACGCGCGCAACAAAGAGCGAAATAATACGTCATCACTTTCAGTCTTTCAGTTTATTATCTCGGTAATGCTGTGTTGCTTTACACCAAGGTTAACACTTGCGTTGCATTTGACGTCATTTTCGTGGTCTATCCTCTAATTGACCAATGAGCGAGCGAGAAATTTGACAGTTATTAATGGAGCTATGTCACGATATTTTAAGTCATTTTTGCGAAGTGCAAAATCACCTTCAAATTGAAGAAAGCCTCAAAATAATAGTTTACTAAGGTAGAAAACACCAAAGAGGTAATAACAAACCAAACAGGAACAAGGATGGTTGAGGATGGAGAAGATTAAGACGGATTGCGAACGGCGAACTTGAAAAAATTAGCCAATTTTTTCAAGATGCGCCATCCGTGACGTAGCTCCTTTAAACTCACTATGCTGACAGAAGCGATCACGTAGTTCTCTACCTGTCTCGCCAACGTATAACGTATAACAATCATCACTGGAGGTTTTAACTGTGTTTTCATATCTCTGCGTGTTTAGGAACGATCCTGGGTGGAAGCCGCCACCTGTTTCTTCAATTGATTACTGCTATGTACAGCCACATCATATTCCATCCGTGAACGCCATGTGTCGGGAGTTTTTCTGGCCAGGAATTGACTGTAAGTTCTAATGAATCTATAGAGACGTTTATGTTTTAGGCGGCTCCATGTTAACCCTTTCTCTCCCAGAGTAAAACCTTGAGTCATTAAATGTGTTTACATGTAATAACTTTTATGTCTGTGGATGAAACCCTAGTGTGTGACCATTCAAATGAAAGCTACTGAGCAGTACTTTCATGTGGTAATGTTTGTTTTTGACAATTTTACAAAATTAAATTCAAGATTTTCCCCTCCATTTTGAACTTAGCACTCTTGGGAGTGAAAGGGTTAAAAGAGCTACTTCACGGATGGCGCATCTTGAAGAATTTAAGTTCATCGTTCGTCTCAATCTTTAACTGGTCTTAACTAATCTTGGTATCATTCCATTTTCTTCTTTATTTCGTAGTATCCGAGTGCCTGCAGTATCCTGACTTCAGCTGTGTAGTCCTTTATAAGTGAGTAGCAAGTTTCGAGTGATTTACTTTCACACAGTCTAGTACGTATTCAAGTAAACTTTGGAAGCGTCTTTCGCACAGGTTACAATAAGTTGGGGTGAGCGCAAATTTCAAATTCGTCCAAACGTCTTCTTTGTTCTATTGTAAAAAGGAACCGTGTATCCATGATGATTTGTGCATGTTTTATATAGGAGTGGGGAGGAGAGATTGCGTGACAAGCAAAAAAATCTGCTTTGAAGGCTACTTTATTCAATGTTACACGAAGTTTTCGGGAGCTAATGCGCGCCAAAACGTACATGTATCTTGATCATGAGATATTGGTCAAGTTCATTGTTTGTGGCCCTAATATGGCGAACTCTAAGGGCCTCCACAGACTAGAGAGATAGTTGTCAACAACTATTTAGTTGTCGATCATAAAAAGTTGTCGATAACAAAAAAAGCCAGTGTGTGAAGCTCGTTATCGATAACTAAGGCCCTATCGATAACTAGCTTCACGCACTGGCTTTTTTGTTATCGACAACTTTTTATGATCGACAACTAAATAGTTATTGATAACAATTGGCCTAGTCTGTGGAGGCCCTAATTCCATAAACACACACAAAAGAAACTGATGACATTTTTAAATTTTCTTTGCGCGAATCTAGAGAGTTCCGTCAAAAGATTTAGCGCCACAGGACAAATGTTGTGGCAGGGAGAAGAAACAGGACTTGTGTCCCAATTGATATCCACCCCCTAAACGGACAACACACTCATATAGGAATACTGGCCTGACCACGACACCGGGAACTTCGTGCGCTACTCTTTTCAAACAGTGTTGTGGGTTCTTTTACGTCCCTTTGAATTGGCATGTAGGGTTTACGGCTTAACGCCATCGCCCAGTGTTCAAGTTCGCCGTTCGCAATCCGTCTCAATCTTCTCCATCCTTAACCATCCTTGTTCCTGTTTGGTTTATTATTACTTCTTTGGTATTTTTATACCTTAGTAAACTGTCTATCATTTTGAGGTTTCCTTCAATTGGCAAGTCGCTCTTGTAGCCAATGAAATCACAATGTTTAATTCACGGTTGATCTTTTTCTTACCTTAAAAATAGATGCCAGTCTGAGTTGAAAAGTGGAAATTTTCCGTTACAATTATCTAATCGGTTCCTCCCCTTTCTTGTAGAAAATTCGTCATCGGTTTCGCATTTATGGTCCCGGATGTTAACTATAACGAAGCGTACATCTCATTCGTGCTAGTCCACCCCGAGTGGCGCCGCGGAGGGATTGGAACCTACATGATTTACCACTTGATTCAAACGTGCATGGGAAAGGACGTCACACTTCATGTCTCCGTCACGAATCCGGCCATGCTCATGTATCAGAAGTTTGGTTTTAAACCCGAAGAATTCATACTGGACTTTTATAATAGATATTTGCCTCAAGATAGTCCACAGTGTAGACATGCATTTTTCCTAAGATTGAGGAGGTGAAGTATTTTAGGAAAGGTTAGAAATCCATATACATATCCGCTTGAATATTCCCTGCCACAGGTCATAAAAAGTTAGGTAACAAATTTCAAAGTCAGAAAAAAGTCAGGGGATTTAGTATCTGGTCTGTAAGGATATTTGAAATTTTCTTGTCAAAGTCAGGGAAAAGGCAGTGAATTTTATTTTAAGGTTGCTGCTTCCAACGATGCATTCACAGTCATACAGACATCTCTAAATTTGTCGTAGAGGGGACTTTTCCCTCTGCTACAAATATTCAGTCAGTCAATTACTCCATCCATCCGTCCGTCCATTTCCGTCCGTCAGTCAGTCAGTCTGTTTCCGTCTGTCCGTCCATCCATCCGTCAGTCAGTCCGTTCCCGTCAGTCCGTCCGTCGTCCGTCCGTCGTCAGTCAGTCAGACAGTCAGTCAGTCAGTCAGTCAGTCAGTCAGTCAGTCAGTCAGTCAGTCAGTCAGTCAGTCAGTCAGTCAGTCAGTCAGTCAGACACTCAATCAGTCATGCATTCATTCATTATTCATTCATTTAACTCTTGCCCACCGTCATACGTCAAACATCTCTAAATCTGTTGTTTTTCAAAAGTAAATATATGTTTGATATTCAACGTATTCCTCTCATATTTCCCACAAGTTTTGATAACGAGTGTTGTTGATAATGACCGTCTTATGGTCAATTAAAATTGTTTTCTGCAAAAGAAATTGAAGAAAGTTTAAAGCAAAAATTAGCTACTTTTCATTTGATCAGTCCTATTATTTCCTTCTGAATCGAGGCTCTGACATCACGTTACTCGAACTGACCAATCAGGTAGCGCTCTCAAAATAGCTCAGCTATGGGCTGAAAATTAAAAATAGCTTTCAAAAAATGATCATTGGAAGAGACCCATGTATGGGGGAATGCTTCTCTTAGATCATCCTTTCTTGTGAGTACGGATTGTCCATAACCAACGTCAAATCACAAAACGACACACTTAGTTTAAACATTTATTAAATAGTTTACAACTTAGCGACACAGTTTACATATTAGTGAAAACTTGCTTACAGTACATTAAAAGAGCTACGTCACGGATGGCACATCTTGAAAAAATTGGCCATTTTTTTCAAGTTCGCAGTTTGCAATCCGTCTGAATCTTCTCCATCCTCAACCATCCTTGTTCCTGTTTGGTTTCTTATTACCTCTTTGGTGTTTATCTACCTTAGTAAACTATTATTTTGAGGCTTTCTTCAATTTAAAGGTGATTTTTCACTTCGCAAAAATGACTTCAAATATCGTGACATAGCTCGTTCAAAACGAGGAAAAGTATTTGCCAAAACTTTAAAGGGACACTGTCCCGGCGTATTTTCTCAAAACTGTTTATAAATGCACGAAATGGTCGCTAAATCTATGAAATAAGAACTTAATAAACTCTAACTAAATGATAAAAAGCAATTTCTTCAAGAGTTCCATACTGAAACAAAATGTTTGCAAAATTTCAAAGATTTCCGAGCCAAACTTGAAACTTTGAAAAACTGACATCCTGTCATTTTTTTCAAAAATCCATATTGCAATCCATTTCCATCCTCGCTGTCGTTTGTCATCCTCACTTCCTAATGGTTCCTGTCCTTTATAGAGTACTATTCTACAGAATAAAACCATTATTATTCAACTTCCTATGATCTAGATATGTTTTCTGAGCTTCCCAAAATCATGCTAAAATGAGGACAGTGTCCCTTTAAATGTTACAGCTACAACTGAGGCGATCTTTGCTGACGTCATTGCTTACATCTCTTATTGAGAAATTCAGTATATAGAAAAACAGCTACAGTCGCACCTCCCGTAAGCGGACACTCTCTGGAAGCAGAAAAGTGCCCGCAACTGGAGCTGGCCGCTTACGGGAATGTGTCAATACAGAGTTTGTATGAGCTAGAGTTCATACGGGGTTTTGTCAAGGCGGCCGTAAGTAGAGCTGTCCTGCTTACGAGAGTGTCCGCTCAGAGAGCTTCGACTGTACAGAGTTTGTATGAGCTAGAGTTCAAACGGGGTTTTGTCAAGGCGGCCGTAAGTAGAGCTGTCCGCTTACGAGAGTGTCTGCTCAGAGAGCTTCGACTGTATCATAAATAGAAGAAGCATGCAAATTTTAGTTATCATGCCAAGTTGGAAAGGAAACAGCTTGAAACCTGCTTCCAACGACACATTCAAAAGTTGCAACACTTACAGGCATTTGTATGGCTGTGTGGCAACTCTTCAAATGAAAGTAAATTTGCCGGTTTTCAAAAGGAAATTCAATGTATTCCTCTCATATTTGCCACAGTTTCTAAACTTTCGCAATTTAACGTATCTATAAGTTTTCCAGACTAAATATGATGTTCGATAAATTTATGGGAATAAATTTATGTTAATAAATTAATGTCAATAAATTAATAAGATCAAAGAAAGCCGACGTAAACAAACATGGCCGCATTAACCTTTATCAAGAACTTCATACACACACATTTACTCCAATGTCAGGGTTTCATTAATTTTGGAAGTAAGCGGCTTACCATGGTGGAATAGACGGCTGTGACTAATAAAGGGGCCACAAGGCCCCTTTTTGCTAGGGGGGTATGGGGGCATGCCCCCCCCCCCCCCCCCCCAGAAAATTTTGGAAATGTAGAAGCTCGGAAATGCAATTTCCAGCATTCTGGGAGTCAAATCTAGCGCTATATATGACAATTTTTATCGATCACAGTAGATCTTAGGTATTTTAAACCATCTTGCGATTATTCTATATGAAGTTTGGAGTTTAAAGACTTACTAATGTTTCAGTCGTCGTTGTTTTTTTTCTTTCATAAATCTTATAAGTAAACTCTCAAAAAACCAGAAAGCTTTATTAGTAAGCGGCGGCAAGAGGCAACGTAGGCGGCGGTAGACCGCCGGTAGCCGGCTTCTAATGAAACCCCTGAATGTACTCTACTGTTACTTAATATTTAACTTATACATCCTAAAAATGCATTGAAACGTGTTTATAAACTTATGTCTGACAAGTTCAATGGTCAAACTGTAAAATAAGAAAGAAAACAATTGAGTCCACCTTTTAGGGTTGTATCATTAATTTAGAAATTATTCATTGTCACGTGATTTGGTTCTGATGTGAGCATCGTCATCCGAAAGACCCCATCAGAATGCTTACGTAAACGTTATATTAGACCGCAGCCCCCTGGGGGGATTATTCACCTTTTTCAAGACCTTTTGAGGAGAAGGGGGGTTAATAGTGAGGGGGGCTATTTACCAGGGTCTTATTTCTTTTCGAGACCTTTTGAGGAGGGGGAGGGGGGGGGGGGGGTTTGACTAGGGGGGAGGTAATGTAATAAAGAGAGGAGCTTGTTAGAGAGATGGAGTGGGGGGATTTCATTAGATATGGGAGCCGGTTTAATGTTTATAAAAGTAAATGTGGCAGGGGCTGGTGAATAACTACAAAAACATAGTTACCTCAAAATATTTGCTTTCCGGATCATAAAAGGTTACTATTTTCAGAAGGGGGGTGCGTACTAAAATATTGAAGTTCTAGAGTTGGGGCTTATTAGAAAGGGGAGGCTTGTGGACCTCGTGGTTGGGCGATACCAAAGTTATGATGAATTATACTCACTTTTCGTACTCCATTTCTACTGTTAACGATCATTTTAAAGTGTGAGATAATAGAGCCCTAGATTGTTATGACCAACATTAAACATCGACTACTACAGTGGAACCCCGTTAATACGAACACCTACGGACCAAAGAAAACTGGCCGTAATAACGGGGTGGCCGTATAAATGCGGGGTAATTGTGGGGTCATTGTAAATGTACAACAAAAGCGACTAAACGAGCATCCTTTCTGCGCATAATTTCGCGCGTAATTAGCGCGCGCACATTGAAAAATGGCGGCTTTTTCATTATGGTTATGCTCGCCAGAGAGGTAAATGATCGTTTTCTCTTAAACGAGCGTGGTGACCTATCATTTTTTTAAGCATATTTAAGTCTAGTAATCATCTTCTTTCTATACAAGGAGTATTGACCAATTCTAAGTGCAGGAAAATTAATATTCACTGGAAACGTGAAAAAATACGTGTTTTTGGTTGATTTTGTAAGGAATTATGAGGTATTTTTAGTCGATTATATCTCTTTTGCGGGGCTGGTGACCTATTCTATATTTTGAAACATTACATCGCAATGTTCAACTAGGGAAAGTTTCAGAAACTTTCCAGTGTATCTTTTAAGAACCAATTTACAGGAAGATCCGAAAACAGACCTGCTTATGAAAACCTGCTCATACGGGGTCATTGTGTCAATTATTTGCAATATTTAATCCATCGCCGATTTAGTGGCCGTAATGCGGGGTGAAATTACAAAGAAATTAGGGGAACAGGGATCGCAAAATCTGGCCGTAAAAACGGGGTGGCCGTAAGGCGGGGTTCCACTGTTCTACAAACAAATGAAAACAGGTAACGAGAAGTTCTGTATTGATCAACCGTTCAGTTGTTGTCTGAGACGTCCACGGAAATCGTGTTGCCAATTCTGATGGACAATGCAATGAGAACTATACCAAAGAACAGACAAAAGCCAGCCACAACAGACATAACCACCACCAGAGCACAAGACTTGCGCAATGTAGAAAAGACCTGAAAAAAGATTGAACAAAACTAAGCAATAGAACAACGGTTTTATTGAAGGTAGTGAAATGTCGTACAGTCGGGGGAACAAGAACCAGTTAATGGTGAACACCCATCTCCGAGACGGAACTGAGCCCGCGGTTTTCATCCACGAAGTTGCTAAGCAACATGACGTATTTGCTGGCACGATTGCTTTCGCACTCGTGAGTGCTCGCGCTAGTTTTTGATTGGATAAAATGATTCGGAAACTCTTCGAGTGCTTCAACGAAGATTTGCCAAAACTTGCACTTGTTCCCCTGATTGTGAAGGTGAAATGTTGTACAGAACCAGTTGAGGGCGAAAGCAGGGACTCAGCCCGCGATTTTCGTTCCCGAAGTTGCTAAGCAACATGACGTATCCTCATTGCGCTATGCACGCGTGGCAATTTTCAGAGTACTCGTCAGTGCTCCCGCTGTTTCTTGTTTCGATTATTAGAACCAAAGATTTCCGAAGATGTCCCGAAGATGTCCGAACACTTCCGAAGATTTTCGAAGATTTCCGAAGATAGTGCTTCAAAGAAGATTTGCCAAAAACGTCACTTTCCCCCCCCCCCCCCCCCCGATCTGTAAGGAGAAATTTCGTGCTTATTCTGACCTCCGATTGGAAGCAACAAAACGCATTCCAGAAATATTTCTAGCGCTCACAGTTCAACGGGTGTCACTGTAATAAGAGGGTTTTTTTTTTTGTTGGTAACAAAATTCCTTACAACAGTGTGGCGTAGGACTTATTGGGTTAACCTTCAAACGCGCGACTTTGCTGGCTTTGTTATACTATTAAAACAGATTCACCAAAGCCAGAGAAACTTAAACTATACACACAGACTCTCAGCAGAACTGAAAACCTCTACCACCCCCCTACCCCTTAGGTTCTAAGAGACGCTCATATATACTTAACCCTTTCACTCCCAAGAGTGCTAAGTTCAAAACTGAGGAAAACAATTGCAAAAATGTCAAGAACAAACAGCATCACTTGAAAATACTGCTCAGTAGCTTTCATTTGAATGGTCACACACTGGGGTTTCATCCACAGACTCAAAAGGTAGAACTACATTTATTGACTCAAGGTTTGACTCTGGGAGTGAAAGGGTTAAAGGATGAATTAGGAGTTACCTTTTCAGAGAAGTCTTTTGCCTGTTTTTCGCTGATTTCCTGGGTGGTTTCTGTCCAAAACACTGGTATGACGTTTCTGTAGTGAGGCGGGTTATCCTCTACATAGCTAACGTTCAGGGGTCTGGGGTGGACTTTACTCGATACCACGCCGCTACTCACAACCGCGCTGACCTGGAAGCGAATGACGGCATGAAGTACACTGCCGCTGAACGGTTCAATGTCCATCTGACAAGAATTAAAAAAAATCACGGTCAACATTCATATAGTTTAGTTTTGTTTAACGTGTTAACAGATTGAAAAGAGGCGGGTGTTGAGTTTTTTTTCTCATTTTTCGTTTATCTATATCGTCAAAAATATGTTTTCGATTTATTTTGATCAGTTTTACCACCATCGATTTCTTTGTGAACGAGAAGGACTTGAGGTAGCCTATGAATAGGCAGCTCGGAGGGGAGACTGGGGAGAGGAAAGCCTGCCGTTGGGCCAAAATCAGCTTCTTTTTTAGGGCAAAACATTGCTGATAAGGGGGCTGGGACTACTAATTCTTTTAATAGCTAAATTAGTGACAATTAACTTAAGTGTCTTGACGACAGTTTTTTCCCAGCTATTCATACAAGCTGGCCTTCTATAGTAAACAGTTTTGTTTGCTTACAAATGATCCGTGTTTCTCGGGGTCCGCCTCCGGAAGTCCTAGCCTCTGGCCCAGTCCTCGCTCCCCATGCAGAAAACGCGGGAAACCAACCAGAGCGGGAAAGCCGTAAACACCAGACACGTCGACAAGTCCTTCTGTAAACACGGTTCTGTTATTAGCTGTTACGAGACCCTTGTCAAGGGTGTACCTATGGAGGTTGAGGTCTTTGACAACCACAGGTTTCTGGTACACAAGCTTGGTTCTTCGTTTTAACTGCGCGATGAAAATCTCGTACTCTTGTGCTGCTGGTTCGTGGGATGAGCTCCCACACGACTTGACATCTTTGGCGGGAAAGTAAAGAGCGTGGTGACCGCGCACCTTGAGCTCGGACGCAGAGGCGTTTGGGTAAAATGCTTGGTTGACTTCATTAGCGCCGTTATAAGCTGTGAAAAAAGTTGATATTTTGATGAGTCTATGGCAGGCGCCGCAGCCTAATGGTTAGTGGATTGAAAAGAGACGAGCTTCGAGCTCTGGCCATGTTTTGTGTTCTTGAACAAGACACTATACTCTAACAGAGCCTCTCTCCAGTCAATGCAGGATTTTTGGTGACCTGAAAAATGCTGAGCGTACCTGAAAATGATGTATGACTGACATTTTAGTCAGTCAGTCAGTCACAGTCAGACTGACTGACTGACTGACTGACTGACTGACTGACTGACTGACTGACTGACTGTGACTGACTGACTGACTGACTGACTGACTGACTGTGACTGACTGACTGACTGACTGACTGATCTGACTGACTGTTACTGATTGATTGACTGACTGGCTTATTGATTGACTAAATGATTAAGTGGTTGATTGATTGATTGATTGACTAATTGATTAAGTGGTTGATTGATTGATTGATTGATTGATTGATTGATTGATTGATTGATTCAGCTTCAGTGATAGTGAGTGAATACCGCTGCAAACATTTTAACTTGCGGTTCAGAACTACAGATAGTGATATTGCAGAGTTACGGCAACAGCAAACTTTACTGAAGATGGAAAGCAGAACACATTACGAAGATTCAACGAATCAATGAAACTTGTTTTCATGGCAAGACCCTTGCTTACCTGCCCAAGAAAACTTGTACTGTTCAGACGAAGATGAATTACATGAATTCAGTGTGGTGGAGTCGCTGCTTTTACTAGCTTCATCGAGAGACGAGTGGCTTTTTAACACTCCTGGTGCAGGCAGACCGTTGGGATAAGCAGGAGGATAACGGAACTTATCCATGACGTATCCAAGTGCCAGGTCGCTTTGACTTCTCGTGGGTAAGAGCCCATAGTTGTTATGATCCATGGACCATAATACGTAACCTCTCAGAGGACCGTTGATGAAGTCCAACAAAGCTCCTTTTAGATGGGGGTTGGAACGCAGGCAAGCGTACTGCGACAAAGGACTGGGACAAAGGGCTTGCTCAATCAACCGATAAGCTTCTGACCGGTTAAAAGTTGGGCTGGTATCATTTGGTTTTGTCGTCGACAGGACGAGGTTAGCGAGCCATAAAAATAGGCCACACTCCTTAAGGTGCGCATTTAAGGTGCATTTCGCGTAAACAGTCTTATCTCGAGGTGGTCCCAGGACGGACGGGTTAAGGAGTGCACCGTAGAGTGCTCGCATTTCTGATTCTTTGAAGCTGAGCCCTCGTCGATAGCGCTGTATTCCCCTGTAATATGGTTTGCTTTTAAGCCATGACCCAAATGCTGGATTATACGAAGCGTTGACTTGCGATAGAGGGCTCTCCCAGCTTCCCAGCTGTTTCAGCGTTGCGTTACGGTCACCCAGCTTTGAATCCATGTCACGCAAGAGATTGTTTAGCGCTACTGGGATGAAAACTGTGCTGAATGCGTCCGCCGTCTTCACTTTGTTCATCAAACCCAGGTGTACAAGGTTTATGACATTCAGCTGGAGAAAAAAGAGACATGAATCACTGCCTATCCGTTGGTTGGTTGGTTCGTTCGTTCGTTCATTCGTTCGTTGTCGTTCGTTCGTTCGTTCGTTCGTTCGTTCGTTCGTTCGTTCGTTCGTTCGTTCGTTCGTTCGTTCGTTTTCGTTCGTTCGTTCGTTCGTTCGTTCGTTCGTTCGTTCGTTCGTTCGTTCGTTCGTTCGTTCGTTCGTTCGTTCGTTCGTTCGGCAGTCAGATGGTTGCGTCGGTGGCAGTCTCCTTCGCGGCCGTTTTTTAGCTCGTCACACAACGAGAAAGTTGCGTGACGAACCGCGATCTATAACACTTAAACACCCCATAATACTAGTAATAATACATGACTGGCAGGTCCTCGCGAAGCTGGGGTGGGGATTAATTATTTTAGGATTGTGAGTGGTCTGGCCTTTTCTATCACGCAACGGGGGGAGGCGGGTGGTGTAGCCTGACGTTCGAAGAAACTCAAACTTTTGTAATGATTAGCGGGTAGCGATATGCTATGAACGTGATGCGTGAACTCTTGCGGGAGGTCACGTGGGCGTACAACACACAACGTAGCAGTACTAGGGTCACAAATTTCGAATGTTTGAAAATCTGAATTGTTTCAATTGTCACGCATTCTTGTCCAACTGTTTCTTTGCCAGGTACATGTAGCTAAACAACAGCAACAACAACTGCCCCTCACTGCGACATTAAGCTCTGCACTATCCTTTTCGTCTCTGAGTTAAAGTACGGAAGGCTTTATCTAAGTGTGCCGCATAATTTGTCTTTGTAAATATGTCTAATATTACCGTAAAAGCTCTATTTAGCCCCTCTCTCAATAGCCCCCCTCTCTAATAACCCCCCCCCCCCCCCCCTTCTCTATTAAAGGAGCTACATGTACGTCACGGTTGGCGCATCTTGAAAAAAATGGCCAATTTTTTTCAAGTTTGCCATTCGCAATCCGTCTTAATCTTCTCCATCCTCAACCATCCTTGTTCCTGTTTGGTTTATTATTACCTCTTTGGTGTTTTTCTACCTTAGTAGACTATTATTTTGAGGCTTTCTTTCATTTGAAGGTGATTTTGCACTTCGCAGTAATGACTTAAAATATGGTGACATAGCTCCTTGAAGCCCTGTCCCTTTTCGTCAGGTTGATATAAATGACGTTTCAGCAATATTATTTGTCGTTTCAGTCACTTTGTATTGAAACGTGTATAGGTATAGTTGGGTTAGGGTATAAATGACATTGCATTTGTAAGACGGTCATACATAACCCATTTCTTGTTCTGTTTTAGTTCGTGGTGTAATAGTAAAGTTTTAAAAATTAATGTGAATTTTCATATTAACCCCCCTAATAAGCCCCCCTTCTTGGGCCTGGGATTAAATAAGCCCCCTCAGATCTTCCCAACCCAGCGAGAAGATCAAGATACGAGATTAATTAAGTCAAATCTTTTTACCTTGTCATTCTCGCGACATGTAGGGCATAACGTTGTTGTCATTTCTTGGTTGAATTTCTGCTGTTTAAAGGTCTTGTAAGTCACCTTCCCAGATGCATCAAACGTGACATCAATCTTTCGTGACGTTGTTGTATAAACATAAGGGCCTCGTTCTTCAAGCTGAAAACACACACATGAAAAATAAGTCGCAATACTAGGGTACATGCTAGAGTGTAGTAGATAGTGGTGTTACAACTAGACTACGAGCAGTCCCTCATTTTCTCAGGGATAGTCGAGTGGGAGAGCACGCGAGCGAGCGCGAAAATCACACGACGCGCACCCCCTTATTCACGAGTGACCCTGTTGTGATCGATAGAGCGGTTTTCAATTGAGTGTCGTCAAAACCAAAGTAATCACTCTGGCCAATCACAACAAACGTAAACAACAAAACGAACCAATGAGAACTCAAAGCAAATACACGTAACCGGCGCTAAGCGCGGGAAAACGCGTACGACCAAGTCGCGATTGGTTTTGGTTTTGCATCTGATTGGTTGAGAAGGTGGCGCGAGCAATCACAGAGCGTAATAAAGCAAAAGCAATTCCGGATTACTTTAGACACTCAGTTGAAAACTGCTCTATAACTGTTTTCAAACATTGACATTCAGTGTTGGTTATTCCGGCAATTTTTGCAACTACATTCAACTCTCTCTAAGACGGACACCATCGGGACCGGCACTAACTGTCCGTCTTAGAGAGGTGTCCGGCTTATAGAGAGTTTAGATACAGTAAAATGACTGAAAAAGACCGCGCATGGACCAACACCAGGTGTCTGTCTTATGGAGGTGTCCGTCTTACAGAAGTGTCCGTTAAAGAGAGAGTTGACTGTATGTCATTTCTGCCTGGGCTTTTTTGGCTTTTTCTTCGAGTTTTTTGAGCTACATCACGGTTGGCGCCATTCGCAATCCATCTCAATCTTCTCCATCCTCAACCATCCTTGTTCCTGTTTGGTTTATTATTACTTCTTTGGTGTTTTTCTACCTCAGTAAACTGTAATTTTATGGTTTCCTTCAATTTAAAGGTAATTTTGTACATTGGAAAAATAACTAAATATATTATACTGAACCTGAGGCTTTTCTCGTCGGTACAAAAATCCTTCCTTGTTCTTGATGTGCCAGTAGTATATTTTTGTCGTACTCTCAGAAACATTGGTCTGCAGCGATAAACAAATGGATTGAGCCATCAATTGTCAGTTTATGTCTTTGAAATCGACCTTAAGGTCATTCCTTAGTATTGCACTGCGCATCCTTTCTGCGCATAATTTCGCGCGTAATTAGCGCGCGCACATTAAAAACATGGCGGCTTTTTCATTATGGCTATGCTCGCCAGAGAGGTAAATGATCGTTTTCTCGTAAACGAGCGTGGTGACCCATCATTTTTTTTCGCATATTTAAGTCTAGTAATCATCTTCTTTCTATACAAGGAGTATAGACCAATTCTCAGTGCAGACAAATTAATAATCACTGAAAACGTGAAAAATACGTGTTTTTGGTTGATTTTGTAAGGAATTATGAGGGATTTTTAGTCGATTATATCTCTTTCGCGGGACTGGTGACCTATTCTTTTTATTCTATATTTTGAAACATTACATCACAATGTTCAACTAGGGAAAGTTTCAGAAACTTCCCAGTGTAACTTCTATTTCGATGGAATAACCTTAAACTAAACACATAATGAGCTAAACCTTTTTTATCACATGCCTAAAATAATTACGTACTCGATATTGTTTGATATTAATATTTGGCAAGAGAAGATGATCTAAGAGAAGCATTCCCCCATACATGGGTCTCTTCCAATGATAATTTTTTTGAAATCTTTTTTGAAATTTTCCATAGCTGAGCTATTTTAACGTGATGTCGGAGCCTCGATCAGAAGGAAATAAAAATAACTTTCACATCATGGCGCAAAACTATTAATAGATTTCAAAAAATTATCACGAGGCACGGGGAATCCTTCCCTTAGATCATCCTCTCTTGTCACTGGCAATTAACTAACTGGGGTGCAAATTACTCGAAGATATGATATCGCTAAAGACTACCGAATAATGGTGAGGTCTTTTTAAATACTTCCGAAGATCACTCGAAGACTTCCAAAAATCACTCGAAGAATTCCGAAAATTACCGAAGATTTCAGAAGATCTCCCGAGGATGTACTGATTCTCCTTCACTGCTGTGATTTGGGTCGTCACGCAACACCTCTCCCAAATCACGCGAGAACTCGCGAATGCTGCGAAAATTGTCACGCCAGCATAGCGCAAATGAGGTTACGTCACGTCGCTTAGCAACAACGGCGAGGGAAACCACGTTCTCAGTGACTTGGCCCGTGCCTCAACTACTCAACTACTTTTTTCGCCAAACTGAAGTCAGTAAAAAAAAAATAATCTTACCCATTTCTCGTAGTTTACGTGTTTCACACCACTAACACAGATGCCTTCAATTATTCTTCCTTGTAAAGAACGAGGAACAGAATAATTGAAGAGGTATCCAAAAGCCACGAACGCCACGCCAACCACCACCAACGCGATGCCAGTCACTCGCTTGTTGCGCCAGGACATGCTTGATTCTGATTCTGTTCAGGTAAACTTCAACCAAAAAAATAAATTTATTTAGCCTGGTTTCCACTAGCGACGCGCTGCCTTGTTCCCAGGCGTCGCTCCTTTTTTGAGCGCGGTGCGCGTGGGGTTGTGGGAAGCCCCGCGCTCCCTGTTTTCCCGCTCGTTTTCCCGCTCGTTTCCCGCTCGCAACGGCGCCTGAGGACGAGGCAGAGCGACGCGAGTATAAGCGCGAGCTCAAGAGTCTATACAAACACAGAGAAACGCAAGCACATTTTACCCCCCTGGGGAGGGGGGCTCCCATATTGAAGGGGGTGATGGTCGGAAATTTTGAAAGAAATCCCTAAATGGTACTATACCAGAATCTCGATTTGTAGGCGTGGCTGGAATTAATACCCCGGGATAATTCTAACTGTACCAAACCATGAAGTATAACCAATAAAAGGTACGACGATCGTCCATGTCACTTTTATATAGGAGTCCCCCCGGGTATTTTTAATCCTTGTGCTTATGCTTGCGTGGCTAATGAAAACCAATGTTAAAGTGTAGCATACCGAGAAGAGAGTTGAAATTATTTTTAAATTATTTAAAGTATTTTTGACGAAATTCAAGGCGTTTGGAAGTCGGATGAAACACTGTCTCAAGTGTTTGGTATATCTTCTCAATCGAAACTAAAACTAAGGAGTAAACGGAGAAAAAAAATCGTAAAAGACTATGCTTATGAAGGTCAGGTATCCAAACATACGTCGACAGAGTTATGATCCCGGGGGTACTCCCTTATATGGCCTATACGAGGACGTGCCGCTGGACAGGGTATGGTTTTTGGCCTCTCTGCCCTGAACAGGGTATATAATTTCATGCGAGTCTGTCCTAAACAGGGTCTGAACCTGTCCTAAACAGGGTATGGCTGCACGATTGTCGTCGTAAAAATATGGTTTATACAGTATTTAGAGATCGGAGACGTTTGCCACGAATCAGTCAAACGTGATTCGCTAAATTGCAACCTAAACAGGGTCCTAAAATAGAGGATGCTTTCCTACACAGGGTAGGTATTTTAGGGGTTTTTATTGTTTTGTTTTTTGTCCTAAACAGGGTCAGGTTTTCAAACCCTCAGCGGCACCCCTATACCCAAACATGGGCCAAGTACCCCCCCCCCCCCCCCCCTGATTATGATTCCCTTTGTTAATAATATCAGAGGTCTATAACTAGTTATAGACCTCTGATATTATTAATGAATTTGAGAAAAATAATATTTTTACCATAACTGTAATATTTCTCGCGCGCTCATTGGCTGAGAGCCATTGTCTATATTAAAGAGTACATACACTAGAGTGACGTCACGCATCACGCCACTCGAGCGCTCGCGAAAGATTTGTACTGATCGGTGAATAAAAGTCGAAACACCAGGATCAACTTGATGCTCACAAGCTCAATTATTTTTGTTATTGTAAAAAGCAAATAGCTGATAGCTAGCCATCGTATGTACTTTTATAGACATGACGGTATGACGTCATAGCATGGTCAAAACAGTTGCTCAGTTGATCATGCTATGACGTCATACCGTTATCTCTCAGAGTACATACAATGGCTAGCTATAGAGCGTTTTCATGTGACGTCACTGTTCTTTTAGTATATTCTATACATCAGTGTCGCTAATTGCTGGGAAGAATTTTGCGTCAGCAGAGTGCTTCATTTTGGAGATAAAGCGTTTTGACATTTGAGACAGCTTGGCTCAACGTGATCTGAAATGTTACAGAAACCAATATTTTCGCACTTTTTAAATAATTTTCCGATATGCTAATAACTTAAAAATGATAACTAAAGCATGCCGAACTAAAACTCATGACTTTGGAAGCAAAATCTTTTTTGCTTCCCGCTGACATTTTTGGCCGCCATATTGGTGTTCCAAACTGGTACACCAATATGGCGGACCCATACTAAGCTCTGTAATTTTCCGAATATTGTTTTCCCGATAACTTCTTTGCAATGAACACTACCAAGTTAAAATTTGGGGAATATCATATTTATTTCCACCTACTCTACAATCTCTGAGTTTGTTGATGTTTTTGATGCACGCAAAACGATCTTGTAATTTTGGTGAAAACGCTCTATCACCTATTTGTTAAATTTTTCCATCAAGCCTTGTTTCTGATTGGTCAAGTCCACAGCTTTCCGTCTGCATTCAATTGGTTTGAAACGGATTTTGCAACTCGTTTTTAAAATAATAGACAGGTAGATTTTTGCAGGTGGTAAAGCAGAAATACTAAGTTTTCATTTAGACCAGCAACGATTGTCATTTTCAAATACAGTCGAAGCTCCAGTAAGCGGACACCCTTGGGAAGCAGAAAAGTGTCCTCAACTGGAGCTGGCCGCTTACGGGAATGTGTAAATACAGAGTTTGTATGAGCTAGAGTTCAAACGGGGTTATTGTCAAGGCAAATAAAGTAAGCAAGGCTGATACTACGTAGAACACTTAAAGTGCCTATAACCCTTGCTCAGACTATATTTCCCGAAAGTAATTGTCTTATGGAACATTATTTTGCCAAAAAACTTCCAAGTTTTGAATTGCATTTTTTTACAGCTATTCAAGTTAGCGAAAAATCATCATGTGTGCTTCCTGTGTCATAATAATCGAGCGATAAAAGAGTCTGGGGACGAGTGTTATAACAATAATAATAAAATTATAATAATAATAGAACACATTTATGACGTAGCCTCCGGAACACGCTTCTGACGGTCTTCACAACTTCATTGCTTTTCTACTCTCTAAATCATAAAAAAATGCCAGATCGATGCACGGTATGCGGGTGTTCAAACACAAATAGCATAGATAAGGAATATCTCTTCAACAAGTGATCGTCTTCCGTAGGCTACGTCACAAAACAGCTCGGCCCAGGCTCACCGCGCGCGCAGATTTTCAGCGCTGAGGCGCGGTTAAATGCTTCTAAAATAATGAAGGAAAAAGCGAATTGGATTTTTTTTTGAATATAATATCTTCAACCTTCCTAGTTTAAGAAATATATATAGCTAGCGAAGGGTTATAGGCACTTTAACGCGACAACGACATGATAGAGTCCAAACTGAAAGCCAAAATGCAACCGTGGACAGCTGTTTCGACCTGGTTGCCTGTTAACATCTCCGAAACAACTTGGGTCTCGTCAGCACGGTGTAGCAGAAAAAAAATAGAACAAATAGCGAAGGTCAATTGTCTACTAAATTGCACATGGTGAAGATGAGCTCAAATTCAAATGTTTGCCAACTGGCCAACGCCACAGCGCGTGACTATGATCAATAGGCTAGGCAAATGATTGGAAATATCATGTCGTTGTCGGCAGTAAGCAGAGCTGTCCGCTTACGAGAGTGTCCGCTCAGAGAGCTTCGACTGTATATATCTTTGTATAAAACGGGGAACATTAGATTCAAAATAAGTCCGGAGCCGTTTTACGCCAACGCTTTGTAATAATTTCCTATTTTTTTGTATCAAACGTTTTGACAGAAATTTCCATAATCGTCCAAATGACCAAAAACATTGTTAAACAATAAGCATGCAGCTGGTAGTGTAGATAATTTCCGTCTAGATAAATTAAGGTCTCGGAGAAGGTTTTCCAAAGCACGTACGGTGAAAAATCTTCTTTTTTAGCGCGCACATCGTTTCAGATAAACCGTTTTAGTCAACTTCAATTAAATATATGTAATTGATAATTAAATTGATTTATGTTTTTGAACACAGCGGGGCAGAGTATTTTTGTGTATTGATATTTAGTCATTGCTAATAGGGCATAAATACGGTTTAATTACGTGTTTGATTTAAAAATTAACCCTTTTACTCCCAGAGACAGAGTAACTAAATGTGGATGTACCTTTAATTTGAGTCTGTGGACGAAACCCTAGTGTGTGACCATTCAAATGAAAGCTATTGAGCAGTACTTTCATGTGGTACTGTTTATTATGCTGTACAACGTGGTTCTAACTTTTGAGTCTGTGGATGAAACCCTAGTGTGTGACCATTCAAATGAAAGCTATTGAGAAGTACTTTCATGAGGTACTGTTTATTATGCTGTGCAAGGTGGTTCTAACTTTTGAGTCTGTGGACGAAACCCTAGTGTGTGACCATTCAAATAAAAGCTATTGAGCAGTACTTTCAAGTTGCGCTGTTTGATTTTGTCAATTTTCGAAATGAAATTCAACATTTTTACCTCAGTTTTAAACTTAGCACTCTTGGGAGTGAAAGGGTTAAAGGCCTGACAGAACAGACCACCTTTTTCGTCGTTATTTTCGTGATCAATTGACCAATACAGTAGCGATTGAAGTTGACGATAAAAAAACAAACAAACAAACTGAAAAATCAATATTCCGTTTGCTCTTTTTCTAGCGATGAAAAGCCTTTTTCTAAGTAAAGTAAATAATTTATTTTCAGTACCGTTTTGAGATAAAATTTATGTGCATATAAAAGTGATATATTTAACGGTCCAAATGCGAAGAGAAAGCTCGACATCGCGCTGAACAATAAGTGATTTTATAGACTCGGTCCTGACGAGGAATATTCTATGAATATAATTATTATAACAATAGATACCTGTGCGATCGAAGATGCGATCAGTGAAACGACTAATAAATAACGCATTTTATACGTAATCGATTAAAACTTGAATCTTTGATAGCTGAGCTTCACATTTTGTAATTAAAGGCAAATATATTTAATATATATATTTTTAAATGCTCTTCTGTTTATATTGTTGTGTAATTGCAAACAAGAAACTAAATATTATCGTTAGCGACGGTCAAGTAGCCAATAGCCTCATGAAATTAAAGGTACATTTTGTCCCCATTTTGATAATATTTATATAATCCAGGAGAGTAAATGTTTGAAAAAGTGGTGATAATGCCAAAACTAATGCAAGCTCTCCTCAAAGCATAAACGTCTACCAAAACGTTTTTCAAAATTATTGTGTCAACTAAATGAACCATCAGTTTCAGAAATTTAAGTAAAAATGCGCAGTAATTTGGCGTGAATTTAAGTTGAAATTAACATGAAAGTGAAGACAAACAAGCTTCGTGCCCTACCTGAATTTTTTTGCCGAGTGTTGAGTGGTGTCCTCAAAGGCAAAACGACCCAAACATGAAGAAGGTAGCAAGGAAATGATCCACATGACAGCTGTCCTGTAGTATTTTCTCTCTTTAAAACAAATGCTCCTAATTATTTCCGATCGAGTCTCCTTCATCTCCACGGAAACAGCAAACACCGCCAGAGTTGATTATTTTGCACAAATCCTTTGCCACTTACGAAAAGGCTATGCCAAAGGAAAGCTGTCAAAGCTTATTATTTCCAATTTCTATTATATTTTCTATTATCCAGAGTTTCTTTAGTAGAAATCCGCCATGGTCTCTTGCGAATCCGTAATTTTGATAGGCTTTTTTACATCGTGGATAATTCGATGTTTATCAAGTTCAACATTTGAAATATAAAATGCGTTTTGATTTCTCTGATATACCGTTATTGCGATTGGCTAACATTCGTACACATTATATAAACACGATGATATTGCATAATATGCAAGGCTGTGATTGGTTACAGTGCTTAATTGATTGTCGGGGCACTTAGATGGTTTCCTTGCATGTGGAAATGAAATTCGTTCAAACTTTGTTTGGGTTCAGCGAATTAATAAAGAAATTACTGTGCTGTGTTGTCAAGGAAGCGAAAACAAATTTAGTGAATTATCAACACTGTTGAAAGTAAAATATAATTTACTGCTTTTTTAAGGAAAGGACTCAGTTCAAACGCGCTTTCTGTCCATTTAAGGTGGCTCTGAAACCTTTCCTGAGAAGTACACACCCATCCCCCCCCCCCCCCCCCCCCGTACATGTACGGCATTTATTTTCGAGACACGGTTAATTGTGTTGGTTTTGACGTCATTTGACGTCAAATGACGTTATTAAATCCGCCATCTTGGATTTCACTATTTCCTCATGATCTCGGAAAAAAAGCATAAATCGATAAAAAATTATTCTAAAACAATAATGGGATGTTAAAATGTACTGCAATGTTGCTTATCAATACAACGAAGAATTATATTTGAAAATTTGGGTAAACCTGCATGTCATTAAGCGGAAACCTGCATGTCCGGGAAGGATGAATGAACAGATACTGAAAGTTTTAGCATGCCAGAGTAAATCCTCTATTCAAAATTGTGAAAAGATTAAGGACGTTCGCGCCCATTGCTAGTGCGCATCCTTACTGGTCACGCTATTCATTTTTCTACGAATGCGGGTGTGCATCACTTACTCGTATCCTTCTGTAAAGTTTATTTTACCTGAAGGAATGACATCAGTGGCAAAAATTTATTAATAGGCCTATTTGCGTTGAAATCAACACATCCATCTTACCTAGAGTTCTCCATTCTACTCTTTTTTTTTTGCTGATAGCAATGAAGCTGATATTGCTTCGCATGACCAAAGCTTCTAGAAAAACTACGTTCTTCAATGTGCTTTATCTCTGAAACGAGCACGGTGACCCCCAAATTTTTTTTGCCTTTCTGACATGAGTTGATCATTATATAATTGCAGCAGAAGTTTAAAAAAATCAGAACATGGGAAGAATTGGGCGCGAACGTCCTTAAAAGGGGTTATATTTTGAAAACATGAATATGTAAAGCAGCATGTATTCAAATTCAAAGAGAAACCTGAACAATTCGCTGTTGCGGTTCACGTTCCGAAAACCCAGAATTGAGTCAATTCACGTTTTTAGGGACTGGGTTAATAGGGAGTTTAAGCAACTACCATGCAACGCCGAGGACAATGTCGATTAAAAAGAATTTATATTTTACTTCACTGGGCATTTCGCGAATCTCTTGTTCCATTCAGTACAATACAATACAATACTTTAATTGACCCTTACGGGGCTTTTCAGTGACAATAAAATTACAGTAAAAACTACAATTTAAATTATGATAAAATTACAATGATAAAATCGGATAAAATAAATGACTCCTAATTAATCTATGTTAAAAACTCCTCCATTAACTAGTTTGATTTAGTGAAATTTAAAAGATGAAATAGTTTTAAGAGTTTTAGGTTATTCCAAATGTTCACTGTTCTATAATAAAACGTTCTTTGACTAGAGGCAGATTCAGTGTGTCTATCCTCAGCTGAATATGTAAAAAAAAATTATCTTTTATTTCAGCATCTCGCGAATCCATTCAGTTTGTTTATCGGTGTCAGAACTATCCTCAGCTGAATATATTAAGGTAGCGTTCAAATCCAAGGACAAAGTTAAAAAATTCGCCGTAGTGGATCACGTTCTCCGGAAACCCATAATTTGGTGTTTCACGTGCACGTTGTTGTTTTGCAGAGGACGGCAAAGAAATGTACCAAGCTGTATAACGCACGTGCAAAGCTATTGTAATGCTCATTAAACCTTTTGGTTAGCAACCGTTTTACTAGGTTGCTGTAGTGGTTTGCTTAAACTCCCTAATATTTCATCATCGCCAACGCATGGCTGCTTTGCTTGTTGTTTGGCCTTTTGGTGAATCAGTCATTAAATGCACGCCAGTACTGTTTAGTGCGTGCACGTGTGAGGGAATATCAGAGCATGTCCAAACCAGCCTTCGAGCTGAATGGGCCAACCATGAAGTTTAACTTACTTACTCACTCACTCACTCACTTACAAACTTCGCTTTTAACAATCTTGACGAAACAACGACTCTGTCAGATGAAATTTTAGATACACCTACGCAAAAGAAATTCTAATCAAATATCTAAAGTCAAAATAAAAAGGCATCTGGTACAGACTCTATCCTAAATGAAATTAAACACGGACGGCATTATCTCATGCCTTCTCTAGAAACACTATTCAATGATACAATTGAAAGCGGCAACTTCCCAATTGAATGGAACATAGGTGTCATAAAACCTATATACAAAAAGAAAGGTGATAAGAAATCTCCAGCCAACTATAGAGGAATTACTTTAACAAGCTGCTTAGGGAAACTGTTCACATCAATTTTACAAAACAGATTGAATAAGTACATCGAGCAACATAATGTCTTAAATCCAGAACAGTTTGGATTTAGACCAAACATTAAATGTCCTCCATGTACACTATACAGAGAAACTTTATTGCTTGCAGGGCAGAAGCTTTCGATACCCTTTAAGTATTGATATAAAAGCCTCAATCTTCAGCTACTGGCAAAGATTGAGGCATTCTTGCAACAACGTTTTATTAAGTGAAGCACCATTTCAATATGCAACGAAATATACCCTTTCTTCGATGTACTAATTAGCGAAGAGAGTACTAGGAGGTATCAAATTAAAGAACCAGTAACCCAACAACACATCAAGAATGCACGATTAACTATAAAAAAACCCTCAGGAATCAGTATTTTCAAAACTGTAAACCCAGAACAGCTCATCAACAACTTCAAGAGAAAACAAAAACACATAGAGAAGTTAAAAAGAATTACCAATTTGAAAATTACTTGACAATAGTTACAAACCCAGCACACAGAATAAGCCTGACAAAGCTTAGATTAGGATGCCATGCATTACGCATACAAACTGGAAAATATGAAAATAGTGGAGCATTAATTCCAGTAGAAGAGCGAACATGTTTGATATGCAAAGGAAATGTCATAGAACACGAACAGCATTTCTTGATGTATTGCCAGGGGTATACTGCCATAAGACGTGAACTACATTCCCTCATTTCAAACACCGATGCAAATTACGTAAGATTAAATGATAACGATAAAACTAAATATTTACTTAGAGTCGATAATGAAAATACATCTAAAATAATAGGTAAATATATTAATTTGATGTTTCAAAAAAGGAAAGAGATCCTCAATTCATAATCAAGGTAATTAGTATAATTTATTGTCTAAGATTTTATTAATTGTCATTTATTCTTTGTATTAGTTAATGTTCAAACCTTTATTGTAACTAAACCAATACCTCCCTTTGGAGAGTAAGGCGCAATAAAGATATACTATTACTATTATTATTACTTACTTACTTACTTACTTACTTACTTAAATCTGAGGAAGAAAATCGAGTAATGTGACATTTTAACAGTAATTCGCTTATACAGCCAAAAGCCGGCTTTGAATACAATGTAGTTATCATCACTATAGCTAACGTATATTATTTTTGCTTTTATTTTAGCGGCCTTTTGGTGAAGATGTTAACAATAGGTTTGTTATTTTCCGCGAACTGTTTGTGTGCGAGAATGGATGTGGCCAGTACGGTTTATTTGTTGTTCATAATGTTATTTCGTTTCCATAGATACCCGGCCGACGCTTTGAGAAAGACCGGTTTTTCGGGGTTTTAGCAGCTTACTTAAGATCGAAAACATTGGGGTGAAACGTCAAGGTCAAAATCTTATGAGGAGAATTCCTTAGGCCCAAAAGCTTGCCTTTTATGTAAATTATCATATCAGTAAAGTAATGTTTATTTGTTTATAATAAGCGCTGTTGGTTTTTTAGTAGAAACGGCGCTATATAAATAAAGATTATTATTATTATTATTATGGATAAAAAAACACATGTTATCGGCATGTCAACGTACGTATCGCCTTGTTATTGGTAGAACACGAACTCCTCCCATCTACGTCAGTGTTTTAGCCGTGTACATGTAAGCACAGGAGATCAACAAGTACCTTCACAACATTCTGTCAACGAAACAGGCGTCTTTCTTCTGGCGTTTCACAGATAAGCTTCCAAGCACTTGAAATGGCGTCAGCGTTGATCGTCGTCGTAAATGAAGACTTGACCGGAGAAGGACGAGCTGAGTACGAGAAAGAGAGTGAAGACAAAACAAACTCCACGGGCACAATGAAGTCATGGGAAACACATTCAGCCAACTCGAGCTCTGCTGTGACCATGAAACGTCCATTAAGTCTTGAAGACATCCAGCTAGATATTCTTCTTGACAACGATCCGCTAGAAAACCAAACGACAAATCAAGGAATGGAGCCACACACAAGCTGTAACGTGGTGAATGGCGTTGTCGCAGAAGACGAAAAGCCAGTTGCTAATCTACGGCGAATTGGAGTCGTACAGGCCACTGATGTAACAATCTGCCAGCGAAGGAACACAAGAGTTTTACAGAAGAAATTGGGAGAGGTTTTGGTATCTGAAATGCTGGGATTTTCAACAAGAAACTGTAAGGATATATTATTTCCAACTGGGAAGTATTGAGGAACTAATTTTTACTGTAAAGAGTTGATTGTGACCGTACGCGTGATTTTCTTTAAAATATATTTTATTTCGTTACGAGAAAGTGCGAAGTAGGAATCTTATTGGTTAGATTTCACGGCGCAAATGTCATTACACAATAATAACAATTCGCAATTTCATATGTCTTATTTTATCAGTTTTAAATTCTTATTTTAGTCTTCGTAAGCACACGACCCCACGAGCATTGTCATGCTTTAATTATTATCGTGTCAAAATAAAGGTGATTGATTTGATTAGAAACTATCGATTTTTATTTTGCAGCGATTTATTCTTTCATAACTCGAATATGACCATTAAAAGGAACACAAAAATCGAACTAAGATGAATTCTATATAATGCTATCCATCTTATCCACAGTATGTTATTTTATTATTTTTTGGTAAACGTATTTTTTTTATAACAAATATTTATTTGAATCACATACATTACATAACTCCCATTACTGATACTTACATGACTTAAACTTACATATTACGCGCGCGCATACGTTACTGACATTATTTTATTTACATTATATTGTATTTCTTACATTACCTAACTAACTTTACTTTTCTTATTTATATATTAGCTCAACACAAATTTACAAATTGTCCATCAATGAAACTATCGTCACACTCACACTACATATGATACTACATATAAAGTGCGAGTTATACTGCGAGTTATACTGCGACTTATACTGCGAGTTATACTGCGAGTTATACTGCGAGATATACTGCGAGATATACTGCAAGTTATACTGCGAGTTACACTGCGAGTTATACTGTGAGTTATAGTGCGAGTTATACTGCGAGTTATACTGCGAGTTATAGTGCGAGATATACTGCGAGTTATACTGCAAGTTATACTGCGAGTTACACTGCGAGTTATATACTGCGAGTTATATACTGCGAGTTATACTGCGAGTTATAATGCAAGTTACACTGCGAGTTATATACTGCGAGTTATAGTGCGAGTTATATTGAGAGTTATAATATACTAACCATGGGATAATGCATTTTCAAGCAATTTGATTGGTTTCCTACTCATGGTCTCGGAGGCATTATACCCTCTCTACCTTATTTGGAAATGCCGCGAAGTTCAAATTTTTTTGTCTCGGGGAAAAAATGGCGGAATATTTTCGTATTTTTCCAGTTTCTTCGAAGAAATTCGACATTTTTCCCTGCAATTTGTATATTATAAAACAATTATTCGCCTCAGGCTCGTGAATATTGGTGAATATTCCCCAATATTCACTTCGCCTTCGGCGAATAATTGTTAATTATACTGCGACTTATACTGCGACTTATACTGCGAGTTATACTGCGAGTTATACTTAACAATTATTACATGAGCCCGCGTTGGATACGAGATGATAGATAGCCAACGAGCGCGTAGCGCGAGTTGGCTATAATCATCTCGTATCCAACAAGGGCGAATGGAATAATTGTTTTATTAAAAACGTTAGTAACTTTAGGTGAAAACTTCGGTATTACTTTTTAAACAAGACTATAAATCGACTGAGTGATTTTTCAGTGCGATTAAATGAAGCATGATTTGTATGAAAACGGCGGCAAACGTCTGGCGACCGGCGCTGTCTTCGGTCTGTTCGGTAAACAAGCTGAATGAAAATAGAGCTGCAAGACTGAATTTTCTTCGGATTAATATTCGCTGTTTCTTCTAAAGTTTCGTATATTCTGGAAAATTGTGCAAATGTGGAGCTGAACATTTTTCATTTTACAAGTTGAACTGATGGACAGCTGAACGGTTTGTTTATACGGCGAGCAAATCGTGCACGTCTGCAGAATTGTGTTGAGACGAGCGATACTGAGCCAGTGTAAATCAAGTTCACTGAAGTAAAGAGCAAAGGAAAGAGTCAATATCTACATGGATGGAGAGAAAAAGAGTAACCTTCCAAGATAATTTCACTGTGAAGTGATTTCGGCTTCGATTGTACCATCACCAACGCTTGGCGAACTGCGATATTGTTTTCAATGCTTCGTCTCTGGTGGATATTTATTGTGCTGATTTTAAAAGCTTAGTCCAGCTGGAATTAACAAGCCTCTTCGAAATACAAGGTAACAATACTGAATAGGTTAAGCTTAAATTTGTAGTGTAATTCATTCATTTTGAACGAATTTGTGCAGATTTGTATTGGTTTCCGGACTTTCCCGTAAATTGTTTCAACTTTCAGGCTTCCTTTTATAAATAGTGCTCGTTCAGTTGCATTTGTTGTAGAATTACAAGCATTTCCCATTAAATATTTCGTTCCAAACTTTGCTACATTTTCTAGCAGTTTTGTTACTTCGTCTTCAGTCAATTCTGCCGTGAAACAATTTTCTCCGGCGGCCATTGTTCCTTGGAGAGAGAAAAAAATTCAGCTCTCTTTCTCGCCGATGCGTTCATGGTATAATGGCTCATATCCCATGGCCTCTAAGCCAATCAAAACTCTAGAAATGCATTATCCAATGGTTCAGTTTTTAATAATGCGAGTTATACTGCGAGTTAAACTGCGAGTTATACTGCAGTTATACTGCGAGGTATACTGCGAGTTATAGTGCGAGATATACTGCGAGATATACTGCAAGTTATACTGCGAGTTACACTGCGAGTTATATACTGCGAGTTATACTGCGAGTTATAGTGCGAGTTATACTGCGAGTTATACTGCGAGTTATACTGCGAGATATACTGCGAGATATACTGCAAGTTATACTGCGAGTTACACTGCGAGTTATACTGTGAGTTATAGTGCGAGTTATACTGCGAGTTATAGTGCGAGTTATAGTGCGAGATATTCTGCGAGATATACTGCAAGTTATACTGCGAGTTACACTGCGAGTTATATACTGCGAGTTATACTGTGAGTTATAGTGCGAGTTATAGTGCGAGTTATAGTGCGAGTTATAGTGCGAGATATACTGCAAGTTATACTGCGAGTTACACTGCGAGTTATATACTGCGAGTTATACTGCGAGTTATACTGTGAGTTATAGTGCGAGTTATAGTGCGAGTTATACTGCGAGTTATAGTGCGAGATATACTGCGAGATATACTGCAAGTTATACTGCGAGTTACACTGCGAGTTATATACTGCGAGTTATACTGCGAGTTATACTGCGAGTTATACTGCGAGTTATAGTGTGAGTTATACTGCGAGTTATACTGCGAGTTATACTGCGAGTTATTTAGTTAAGCTAAGCCACATTTCTTGTACCGGCAAGTAAAGATGGCGATTCGTTTTTGAATGTAATTTTCGTTGTATTCTTAAGACATCACTCCAAGTACGGGACATTCAAAGCATTAGGAACTTAGGTAAATGACTACTAAGACGTTTGGACGGAAAATATTTCAAGAAATGATTTTAACGCATTTAAAACTCGTAAACTCGTAGGGCCGATTATTTAAACGAAGTCTAAGTTAGACCTGGTTTAAGGCTAAATCGAGGTTTAGACAAGGCTTCCATAGACCACGGCTAGACTGAGTCTAAATTGCGTTATTAGAATGCGGATTAGCTGCATTTCACGGAGGCCACGTCTGAACGTGGTTTAACAAGTCTAGCTATTGTTTTTTCTTAAACCGCGCTTTAAAAATTCGAGTTTTTGCTTAGTCGGATTTGCGCACTTTTCTACGCTATAATCGCTCTAATGATAGCACATGGAAAATAATTCAAAATTTACTTCGCAAAACTTGATGGGCTATCTTTCATCCTGAAGTGCAATTATAACGTAAATAATGTTAGCCAAAAATTACCTGCTTTCTACAGGGAACTATTAGATTATTTTTATTAATGACTTGCGAAATAATTTTGAACTTCAAGTGAAGATACTTATTGGTTTTCATTTTATGGAACAATAAGGACATGCTATTGGAGTAAACTTTTTTTCTTGAAAACTTAGTATGATGTAAATATCCACTATTAAAACTTGCTTCTTTCCTGAGCCTAATTAAACCGTCGACGGAAATTAGACTGTTTTGTACGGTAAGGGAAATAGTCATCTTCGTATTCTTCTAGCGGATTTAAACTATTCCTCAACTGTCTGATTCTTCGCACTCGGCTTGTTAGCCTATTCCTCTAACGTTCTATACTTCGAACTTCCATCCATGACACAAACCTTCACTAATAAAAACGTTAGACTACGTCTAAAACCTACTCATGACCAGGTCTAAGTTGCTATTGTTTGCTAGTCTGTGTTTAGACCTCGCTTAGGCGAGGTTTAAAATAAAGGATGTTTAAATAATCCGGTTTCCCGGTTTAGACCAATACTTTTTTAAGCGATGTCTAAACGTCGTTTAAATAATCGGCCCGTAAGGTTTTTGTGTGGCCAACCAAGGCGGCCGTGTTTGTGTCGGATGGAGTGACAGAAATTTGCTTCTCTTCAGACCTAAGCTACTTATTTTAGAACGATAACTACAGCTGCTCATGAAACCAGCAACGATCAAACAAAGGTACCTGATGAATGTCTTCGTCGTAGTGTTCTTTTGTGTATTTTACTGCTTAATTTGATGTGTAAACGATGTAACTAATAACTCGTAATTTTGCAGTTCTTGATATTCACCTCTGAAAATTATACTAAAACAATTCGTCTCGGTAAATATTCACAAAATTCACTTCGCCTTCGGCGAATAATTGTTAATTAATACTTAAATCTGAGGAAGAAAATCAAGTAATGTGACAGTTTAACAGTAATTCACTTATACAGCCAAAAGCCTGCTTTGAATACAATGTAGTTATCATCACTGTAGCTAACGCATAGTATTTTTGCTTTGTAAAGTTGTTGTTGTATTGTTTGTTGTTGTTGTTGTTTGTTTTTGTTTGTTGTTGTTGTTGTTTTGTTGTTTTAGTTTAGCCTTTTGTGAAGATGTTAAGAATTGGTTTGTTATTTTCCTCGAACTGTTTGTGTGCGAGAATGGGTGTGGCCAGTAAGGTTTCTTAGTTGTTCGTATTGTTATTTCGTTTCCATAGATACACGGCCGACGCTTTGAGAAAGACCGGTTTTTTCCGGTTTTAGTAGCGTACTTAAGATCGAAAACATTAGGGTGAAACGTCAAGGTCAAAATCTTATGAGGAGAATTACTTAGGCCCAAAAGCTTGCCTTTTATGGATAAAAAAAAAACAACACATCGTCGTCATGTCAATGTTAAATGAATAACAAAAACACATCTTGTCGCCATGTCAACGTACGTGTCGCCTTGTTATTGGTAGAACACGAACTCCTCCCATCTACGTCAGTGTTTTAGCCGTGTACGTGTAAGAACAGGAGATCAACAAGTACCTTCACAACATTTTGTCAACGAAACAGGCGTCTTTCTTTACATCGTTCCACAGATAAGCTTCCAAGCACTTGAAATGGCGTCAGCGTTGACCGTCGTCGTAAACGAAGACTTGACCGCACAAGGACGAGCTGAGAACGAGAAAGAGAGTGAAGACAAAACAAACTCCACGGGCACAACGAAGTCATGGGAAACACATTCAGCCAACTCGAGCTCTGCTGTGACCATGAAACGTCCATTAAGTCTTGAAGACATCCAGCTCCTTGACAACGATCCGCAAGAAAACCAAACGACAAGTCAAGGAATGGAGCCACACACAAGCTGTAACGTGGTGAATGGCGTTGTCGCAGAAGACGAAAAGCCAGTTGCTAATCTACGGCGAATTGGAGTTGTAGAGGCCACTGATGTAACAATCTGCCAGCGAAGGAAGGCAAGAGTTTTACAGAAGAAATTGGGAGAAGTTTTGGTGTCTGAAATGCCTGGGATTTTCAACAAGAAACTGTAAGGATATATTACATGTATTTCCAAGTATTGAGGAACTAATTTTTACTGTAAAAAGTTGATTGTGACCGTACGCGTAGCATTGTACACGTTTCTCTCCAGATCGATTTAATTAGTATTAACAATTGACAAAAACTTGAACAGTAAATGTAATATATATTACAGTGGAACCTCGATATAACGATGTGCCAAGGGACTGACCAAATTAGATCGTTATATCGGGAGATCGCAATAACGAATTCCCGATATAACGATTTTTCGGGAAAAGAGCCAAAAATATCGTTATATCGGGTATTGTTAATAATTGATTTTTCATGTACTGTATAAATCCCTATCGTAACAAGCTGCTGACAGACACGTTACAGTCCTTATGCAATGAGAACTAAATTATAAAGGAAAAGCATTGCCCGGGAATAATGTCATATCTTTTCAAGTGTTAAGCCTCCTTTTTCATCGCACGATGATTGATTTTATCGTTATATCGGGGTAAATTTTACGTTGGGCTGCCAGATTGTGATCGTTATATCGGGAATATCGTTATATCGAGTATCGTTATATCGGGAGTTTTCTCCATACATTTACTGTAACATTTGCCGGGCTGTCAAATGTTGATCGTTATACCGGAACATCGTTATATCGAGGTTCCACTGTATATCATATTTTAGAATCTTTGTTCATTATTAATTGTTATTCCATTCTTTTGTACTTGTATCTTTATAGTATAGTCACGGCTATATCGTACATCTTGTGTGATTTATTAATCTGTTTCCCTATTTCGATTCGTCAAACTAAAAAATTTCCTTTTTTCAACCATAATCCATTTGTACTTCACATAATAGACTGTTAGCTAATTGCCTACCATGTAGCCCTCCTGGATCGTAGAACAAAAAAAAAAAACTGGGACAATTCGAGTGGAAGGCAAAACAAAATGGCAGCACAAAAAGACTGTTTTCACGCGATCCATTTTCTTTGTTTTTTTCTCTCGCGTTTTGACGAAGAAGGAAATCTAAACAAGGACTCGGTTTGTAATCTGGTTACGTTAGTATATATGGCCGACCAACGAAAAAAACGCCCAGGATTTATAGCTCACAATGTTACAATATTATTGTCTGATTTGTTTTTTCTTTTGTTCTCGAGGTTTAAGCCAACAAGCGGAATTTATGACATTAATTAATGTGACATCTGGTTTAGAAACGGTATGAAGGGAAACCATGCACTCAGAGTTTTCGTCGAGAACTTTACCCACTTAGTTTCCTGTAGTCTCCTTCGCAGCCGTTATTTGTGTCGTCGCGCAACGCTTCTCGTCGCCAGCGTTGCGTAACGTCACAAATAACGGCTTCGTAGGAGACTAAGTCTCCTGTAGATTGTTATGTTCAGTTAGTCGGAGACACACGTTACCAGACCCCATTATCAAACCAAAACGGTTCTCTCCCTAAAAAAGTACCCACCCACCGCCCCCCCCCCCCTCTTCCCATCCCCCACCCCCGGGCCTTCTTTCCTTTCTTTTCTATCAGTATACCTCAATTGACCTCTTCGCATCATTTACTCATTTTGCGCGAAGGCTCTTAAAATAAACCGCAAAAAACTATATACATTCTCTGAAAGTTTAATAAATGAGGAATTCAAATATGTTTTTCTTTATTTTCGAAAAAATACAATTATTACATTGTAGTCATTTTGCAAAAAGAAGCAATATTTACCCGTTCTCCTTTATCAAATTCGTTTAATTCAATTATCGGAACAACGTGATTAATTAACATCGAAAATAATTCATTACACATTGCCCTCAAACATTGTGTCCCGTTGTCTCAAATATGGCTTGTTTTTTTTCTCTGTATACTCTCCCTAAAAGTAATAGTTTGATGCTCATAAAACTGGTATATTCTTTTAGAAACTATGTCATAACTTTATAAATTCAAAAAATCGTAGACAATATTTTCTAGTACAGCTATCTGGGAACATTTCAGCAAAATTTCAATTCAGTCAAAACGGTCGAAAGATGCGTGTAAATGAAGAAAAAACGTACATGTACGGCAATTTTTTATTTTCGAGATACGGTTAATTGTGTTGGTTATGACGTTATTAAATCCGCCATCTTGGATTTCACTATTCCCTAATGATCACAGTAAAAGGCATAAATCGATACATTAAATTATTCTAAAACAATAATGGGATGTTTAAATGTACTGCAATGTTGCTTAGAAAACTGGGAAAATTATCAATACAACGAAGAATTATATCTGAAAATTCGAAATTTGGGTCAACCTGCATGTCACTACGCGAGTTGCCATGACAAACGTCAAACAATGCTGACAAACAGTTGTCACATCAAAATGACCGGGAAGGATGAATGAACAGCTACTGAAAGTTTTAGCACGCCAGAGTAAATCCTCTATTCAAAATTGTGAAAAGAAGCAAATGAGGTTATATTTTGAAAACACGAAAACACAGTGTATGTAAAGGCAGCGTTCAAATCCAAAGAGAAACCTGAAAAATTCGCTGTTGCGGTTCACGTTCCGAACATCCAGAATTTGATCATTTCACGTCAATAGGCCAATTCCGATATATTAAAATTCTAACTTGGCTCCGAGGATTAGGGGAATAAAATAAAAGAAATCACATCGAGGTCGAGGGATGAATATATAATTTATTTTGTTTTATTCCCCTAAGCCTCGGAGCGAAGTTAGAATTTTAATATATCGAAATTGGCCTATTCGAGGACAACGTCGATTAAAACTTAGCAGCGTAATAAAGGTCGAAAACATTAGGTGAAACGTCAAGGTCAAAATCTTATGAGGAGAATTCCTTAGGCCCAAAAGCCTGCCCTTTATGGATCACAAAAAACCGTCTTGTCGTCATGTCAACGTTAAATAGATAACAAATACTCGTCGTCATGTCAACGTTTACTCGTCGTCATGAATATATAAATAACATATATTCGTCGTCATGTCAACCTTAAATAGATAACAAATACTCGTCGTCATGGCAAAGAATATATGGATAACATATATTCGAAACGTCGTCATGTCAACGTACGCACGTCAGTGTTTTGGTCGTGTAAGCACAGGAGGTCACCAAGGACCTTCACAACATTCTGTCAAACGAAACTGGCGTCTTTCTTCTGGCGTTTCACAGATAAGTTACCAAGCACTTGAAATGGCGTCAGCATTGATCGTCGTCGTAAATGAAGACTTGACCGCAGAAGGACGAGCTGAGCACGAGAAAGAGAGTGAAGACAAAACAAACTCCACGGGCACAACGAAGTCATGGGAAACACATTCAGCCAACTCGACCTCTGCTGTGACCATGAAACGTCCATTAAGTCTTGAAGACATCCAGCTTCTTGACAACGATCCGCAAGAAAACAAACGACAAGTCAAGGAATGGAGCCACACACAAGCTGTAACGTGGTGAATGGCGTTGTCGCAGAAGACGAAAAGCCAGTTGCTAATCTACGGCGAATTGGAGTCGTACAGGGCCACTGATACAACAATCTGCCAGCGAAGGAACACAAGAGTTTTACAGAAGAAATTGGGAGAAGATTTGGTGCCTGAAATGCCTGGGATTTTCAACAAGAAAACTGTAAGGATATGTTACATGTATTTCCAACTGGGAAGTATTGAGGAACTAATTTTTACTGTAAAAAGTTGATTGTGACCGTACGCGTAGCATTGTACGCGTTTATTAATGTGTTTCTCTGTCTCGGTAAGAGTTATCAGCCTCAGCCTTCGGCTGATAACTCTTACCTCGACCTTGATTATTCTGGATATCACAAAAAACCTCATCCAATAATTGTTAATTATCGGAAACAACGTGATTAATTAACATCGAAAATAATTCATTACACATTGCCCTCAAACATTGTGTCTCCGTTGTCTCAATTTTCTCTGTATACTCTCCCTAAAAGTAATAGTTTGATGCTCATATAAAACTGGTATATTCTTTTAGAAAACTATGTCATAACTTTATAAATTCAAAAATCGTAGACAATATTTTGTAGTACAGCTATCTGGGAACATTTCAGCAAAATTTCAATTCAGTCAAAAACGGTCGAAAGATGCGTGTAAACGAAGAAAAAACGTACATGTACGGCAATTTTTATTTTCGAGATACGGTTAATTGTGTTGGTTATGACGTGATTTGACGTCAAATGACGTTATTAAATCCGCAATCTTGGATTTCACTATTTCCTCACAGAAAAAAGGCATAAATCGATAGAAAAATTATTCTAAAACAATAATGGAATGTTTAAATGTACTGCAATGTTGCTTAGAAAACTGGGAAAATGATCAATACAACGAAGAATTATATCTGAAAATTCGAAATTTGGGTCAACCTGCATGTCACTACGTGGTTGCCATGTCAACGTCAAACAATGCTGACAAACAGTTGTCACATCAAAATGTCCGGGAATGATGAATGAACCCTACTGAAAGTTTTAGCATGCCAGAGTAAATTCTCTATTCAAAATTGTGAAAAGAAGTAAATGAGGTTATATTTTGAAAACACGAAAATTAAACACTGTGTATGTAAAGGCAGCGTTTAAATTCAAAGAGAAACATGAAAAATTCGCTGTTGCGGTTCACGATCCGAAAATCCAGAATTTGATCATTTCACGTTTTTACGGCAAAGCCGAGGACAACGTCGATTAAAACTTAGCAGCGTAATAAAGGTCGAAAACATAAGGAGAAACGTCAAGGTCAAAATCTTATGAGGAGAATTCCTTAGGCCCAAAAGCCTGCCCTTTATGGATCACAAAAACACATCTCGTTGTCATGTCAACGTTTAATGGATAACAAAAACACATCTTGTCGTCATGTCAACGTTAAATAGGTAACAAATACTCGTCGTCATGTCAACGTTTACTCGTCGTCATGACAATGAATATATAAAATAACATGTCAACGTAAATAGATAACAAATACTCGTCGTCATGTCAACGTGTACTCGTCGTCATGGCAATGAATATATAAAAAACATATATTCGTCGTCATGTCAACGTTAAATAGATAACAAATACTCGTCGTCATGTCAATGTTTACTCGTCGTCATGGCAATGAATATGCGAATAACATATATTCGAACTGTCGTCATGTCAACGTACGCATCGCCTTGTTATTGGTAGAACCACGAACTCCATTACGTCAGTGTTTTAGCCACTTTTTAAGCACAAGGAGTCAACAAGGACCTTCACAACATTCTGTCAACGAAACAAGCGTCTTTCTTTAAATCGTTCCACAGATAAGCTACCAAGCACTTGAAATGGCGTCAGCGTTGATCGTCGTCGTAAATGAAGACTTGACCGCAGAAGGACGAGCTGAGCACGAGAAAGAGAGTGAAGATAAAACAAAATCCACGGGCACAGCGAAGTCATGGGAAACACATTCAGCCAACTCGAGCTCTGCTGTGACCATGAAACGTCCATTAAGTCTTGAAGACATCCAGTTACAAATTCTTCTTGACAACGATCCGCGAGAAAACCAAACGACAAGTCACGGAATAGAGCCATACACAAGCTGTAACGCGGAGAATGGCGTTGTCGCAGACGAAAAGCCAGTTGCTAATCTACAGCGGCGAATTGGAGTCGTACAGGCCACTGATACAACAATCTGCCAGCGAAGGAACGCAAGAGTTTTACAGAAGAAATTCGGAGAAGTTTTGGTGTCTGAAATGCCTGGTATTTTCAACAAGAAACTGTAAGGATATATTACATGTATTTCCAACTGGGAAGTATTGAGGAACTAATTTTTACTGTAAAAAGTTGATTGTGACCGTACGCGTAGCATTGTACGCGTTTATTAATTAGTATCTAGCAATTGACAAAAACTTGAAACAGTATTTTTAAATGTAATATATACTATATCATATTTTATAATCTTTGTTCATTATTAATTGTTATTCCATTCTTTTGTACTTGTATCTTTATAGTATAGTCACGGCTATATGGTACATCTTGTGATTTATTAATCTGTTTCCATTGTACAGCTGACGATTGACAGAAGTTTCTGTCGAAACATGTATTGATTAAAACTCAAAAGCGTTGTGTTTTTCTTAAAATTAATGTTTCCCTATCGATTCGTCAAACCAAAAAATTTCCTTTTTCAACCATAATCCATTTGTACTTTACATAATAGACTGTGAGCTCAGCCTAGTCCCTAGTCGTTCTCTTTCTCTCTCGAGCGAGCGCGAAGTCCACGTAAGGACCTGGGAACGGTTTTTCGGTGACGTCATGAAATTTCGCGCCAAATCCCACATCGAGTAAGCGGGAAGGGAACGCCTGGGTACTAGTCTGCTGTGAGCTGATTGCCTACCATGTAGCCTTCCTGGATCGTAGATAAAAAAAAACTGGAAACAATGCGAGTGCGAGGCAAAAAAAAATGGCAGCACAAAAAGACTGTTTTCGCGTGATCCTTTTTATTTTTTTTCTCTGTATACTCTCCCTAAAAGTAATAGTTTGATGCTCATAAAACTGGCATATTCTTTTACAAACTATGTCATAACTTTTTAAATTCAAAAATCCGGCGTAGACAATATTTTGTAGAACAGCTATCTGGGAACATTTCAGCAAAATTTCAATTCAGTCAAAACGGTCGAAAGATGCGTGTAAACGAACAAAAAACGTACATGTACGGCAATTTTTATTTTCGAGATACGGTCAATTGTTTTGGTTATGACGTCATTTGACGTCAAATGACGTTTTTAAATCCGCCATCTTGGATTTCACAATTTCCTCATGATCACAGAAAAAGGCATAAATCGATAGAAAATTATTCTAAAACAATAATGGAATGTTTAAATGTACTGCAATGTTGCTTAGAAAACTGGGAAAACTATCAATACAACGAAGAATTATATCTGAAAATTTCGAAATTTGGGTCAACCTGCATGTCACTACGCGGTTGCCATGTCAACGTCAAACAATGCTGACAAACAGTTGTCACATCAAAATGTCCGAGAATGATGAATGAAAAGATACTGAAGGTTTTAGCATGCCAGAGTAAATCCTCTATTCAAATTTGTGAAAAGAAGTAAATGAGGTTATATTTTGAAAACACGAAAACACAGTGTAGTAAAGGCAGCGTTCAAATCCAAAGAGAAACATGACAAATTCGCTGTCGCGGTTCACGTTATGAAAATCCAGAATTTGATCATTTCACGTTTTTACGGCAAAGCCGAGGACAACGTCGATTAAAAACTTAGCAGCGTAATAAAGGTCGAAAACATTAGGGAGAAACGTCAAGGTCAAAATCTTATGAGGAGAATTCCTTAGGCCCAAAAGCCTGCCCTTTATGGATCACAAAAAACACATCTCGTTGTCATGTCAACGTTTGATGGATAACAAAAACACATCTTGTTGTCATGTCAACGTTAAATAGATAACAAATACTCGTCGTCATGTCAACGTTTACTCGTCGTCATGTCAATGTTAAATGAATAACAAAAACACATCTTGTCGCCATGTCAACGTACATATCGCCTTGTTATTGGTTAGAACACGAACTCCTCCCATCTACGTCAGTGTTTTAGCCGTGTACGTGTAAGAACAAGAGATCAAACAAGTACCTTCACAACATTCTGTCAACGAAACAGGCGTCTTTCTTTACATCGTTCCACAGATAAGTTACCAAGCACTTGAAAAAATGGCGTCAGCGTTGATCGTCGTCGTAAATGAAGACTTGACCGCAGAAGGACGAGCTGAGTACGAGAAAGAGAGTGAAGACAAAACAAACTCCACGGGCACAACGAAGTCATGGGAAACACATTCAGCCAACTCGAGCTCTGCTGTGACCATGAAACGTCCATTAAGTCTTGAAGACATCCAGCTCCTTGACAACGATCCGCAAGAAAACCAAACGACAAGTCACGGAATAGAGCCATACACAAGCTGTAACGCGGAGAATGGCGTTGTCGCAGACGAAAAGCCAGTTGCTAATCTACAGCGGCGAATTGGAGTCGTACAGGCCACTGATACAACAATCTGCCAGCGAAGGAACGCAAGAGTTTTACAGAAGAAATTCGGAGAAGTTTTGGTGTCTGAAATGCCTGGTATTTTCAACAAGAAACTGTAAGGATATATTACATGTATTTCCAACTGGGAAGTATTGAGGAACTAATTTTTACTGTAAAAAGTTGATTGTGACCGTACGCGTAGCATTGTACGCGTTTATTAATTAGTATCTAGCAATTGACAAAAACTTGAACAGTATTTTTAAATGTAATATATACTATATCATATTTTATAATCTTTGTTCATTATTAATTGTTATTCCATTCTTTTGTACTTGTATCTTTATAGTATAGTCACGGCTATATGGTACATCTTGTGATTTATTAATCTGTTTCCATTGTACAGCTGACGATTGACAGAAGTTTCTGTCGAAACATGTATTGATTAAAAACTCAAAAGCGTTGTGTTTTTCTTAAAATTAATGTTTCCCTATCGATTCGTCAAACCAAAAAATTTCCTTTTTTCAACCATAATCCATTTGTACTTTACATAATAGACTGTGAGCTCAGCCTAGTCCCTAGTCGTTCTCTTTCTCTCTCGAGCGAGCGCGAAGTCCACGTAAGGACCTGGGAACGGTTTTTCGGTGACGTCATGGAATTTCGCGCCAAATCCCACATCGAGTAAGCGGGAAGGGAACGCCTGGGTACTAGTCTGCTGTGAGCTGATTGCCTACCATGTAGCCTTCCTGGATCGTAGATAAAAAAAAACTGGAACAATGCGAGTGCGAGGCAAAAAAAAAATGGCAGCACAAAAAGACTGTTTTCGCGTGATCCTTTTTATTTTTTTTCTCTGTATACTCTCCCTAAAAAGTAATAGTTTGATGCTCATAAAACTGGCATATTCTTTTACAAACTATGTCATAACTTTTTAAATTCAAAAATCCGGCGTAGACAATATTTTGTAGAACAGCTATCTGGGAACATTTCAGCAAAATTTCAATTCAGTCAAAACGGTCGAAAGATGCGTGTAAACGAACAAAAAACGTACATGTACGGCAATTTTTATTTTCGAGATACGGTCAATTGTTTTGGTTATGACGTCATTTGACGTCAAATGACGTTTTTAAATCCGCCATCTTGGATTTCACAATTTCCTCATGATCACAGAAAAAGGCATAAATCGATAGAAAATTATTCTAAAACAATAATGGAATGTTTAAATGTACTGCAATGTTGCTTAGAAAACTGGGAAAACTATCAATACAACGAAGAATTATATCTGAAAATTCGAAATTTGGGTCAAACCTGCATGTCACTACGCGGTTGCCATGTCAAACGTCAAACAATGCTGACAAACAGTTGTCACATCAAAATGTCCGAGAATGATGAATGAACAGATACTGAAGGTTTTAGCATGCCAGAGTAAATCCTCTATTCAAATTTGTGAAAAGAAGTAAATGAGGTTATATTTTGAAAACACGAAAACACAGTGTAGTAAAGGCAGCGTTCAAATCCAAAGAGAAACATGACAAATTCGCTGTCGCGGTTCACGTTATGAAAATCCAGAATTTGATCATTTCACGTTTTACGGCAAAGCCGAGGACAACGTCGATTAAAACTTAGCAGCGTAATAAAGGTCGAAAAACATTAGGGAGAAACGTCAAGGTCAAAATCTTATGAGGAGAATTCCTTAGGCCCAAAAGCCTGCCCTTTATGGATCACAAAAAACACATCTCGTTGTCATGTCAACGTTTGATGGATAACAAAAACACATCTTGTTGTCATGTCAACGTTAAATAGATAACAAATACTCGTCGTCATGTCAACGTTTACTCGTCGTCATGTCAATGTTAAATGAATAACAAAAACACATCTTGTCGCCATGTCAACGTACATATCGCCTTGTTATTGGTAGAACACGAACTCCTCCCATCGACGTCAGTGTTTTTAGCCGTGTACGTGTAAGAACAAGAGATCAACAAGTACCTTCACAAACATTCTGTCAACGAAAACAGGCGTCTTTCTTTACATCGTTCCACAGATAAGTTACCAAGCACTTGAAAAAATGGCGTCAGCGTTGATCGTCGTCGTAAATGAAGACTTGACCGCAGAAGGACGAGCTGAGTACGAGAAAGAGAGTGAAGACAAAACAAACTCCACGGGCACAACGAAGTCATGGGAAACACATTCAGCCAACTCGAGCTCTGCTGTGACCATGAAACGTCCATTAAGTCTTGAAGACATCCAGCTCCTTGACAACGATCCGCAAGAAAACCAAACGACAAGTCACGGAATAGAGCCATACACAAGCTGTAACGCGGAGAATGGCGTTGTCGCAGACGAAAAGCCAGTTGCTAATCTACAGCGGCGAATTGGAGTCGTACAGGCCACTGATACAACAATCTGCCAGCGAAGGAACGCAAGAGTTTTACAGAAGAAATTCGGAGAAGTTTTGGTGTCTGAAATGCCTGGTATTTTCAACAAGAAAACTGTAAGGATATATTACATGTATTTCCAACTGGGAAGTATTGAGGAACTAATTTTTACTGTAAAAAGTTGATTGTGACCGTACGCGTAGCATTGTACGCGTTTATTAATTAGTATCTAGCAATTGACAAAAACTTGAACAGTATTTTTAAATGTAATATATACTATATCATATTTTATAATCTTTGTTCATTATTAATTGTTATTCCATTCTTTTGTACTTGTATCTTTATAGTATAGTCACGGCTATATGGTACATCTTGTGATTTATTAATCTGTTTCCATTGTACAGCTGACGATTGACAGAAGTTTCTGTCGAAACATGTATTGATTAAAACTCAAAAGCGTTGTGTTTTTTCTTAAAATTAATGTTTCCCTATCGATTCGTCAAACCAAAAAAATTTCCTTTTTTCAACCATAATCCATTTGTACTTTACATAATAGACTGTGAGCTCAGCCTAGTCCCTAGTCGTTCTCTTTCTCTCTCGAGCGAGCGCGAAGTCCACGTAAGGACCTGGGAACGGTTTTTCGGTGACGTCATGAAATTTCGCGCCCATCCCACATCGAGTAAGCGGGAAGGGAACGCCTGGGTACTAGTCTGCTGTGAGCTGATTGCCTACCATGTAGCCTTCCTGGATCGTAGATAAAAAAAACTGGAACAATGCGAGTGCGAGGCAAAAAAAAAATGGCAGCACAAAAAGACTGTTTTCGCGTGATCCTTTTTATTTTTTTTCTCTGTATACTCTCCCTAAAGTAATAGTTTGATGCTCATAAAACTGGCATATTCTTTTACAAACTATGTCATAACTTTTTAAATTCAAAAATCCGGCGTAGACAATATTTTGTAGAACAGCTATCTGGGAACATTTCAGCAAAATTTCAATTCAGTCAAAACGGTCGAAAGATGCGTGTAAACGAACAAAAAACGTACATGTACGGCAATTTTTATTTTCGAGATACGGTCAATTGTTTTGGTTATGACGTCATTTGACGTCAAATGACGTTTTTAAATCCGCCATCTTGGATTTCACAATTTCCTCATGATCACAGTAAAAGGCATAAATCGATAGAAAATTATTCTAAAACAATAATGGAATGTTTAAATGTACTGCAATGTTGCTTAGAAAACTGGGAAAACTATCAATACAACGAAGAATTATATCTGAAAATTCGAAATTTGGGTCAAGCTGCATGTCACTACGCGGTTGCCATGTCAACGTCAAACAATGCTGACAAACAGTTGTCACATCAAAATGTCCGAGAATGATGAATGAACAGATACTGAAGGTTTTAGCATGCCAGAGTAAATCCTCTATTCAAATTTGTGAAAAGAAGTAAATGAGGTTATATTTTGAAAACACGAAAACACAGTGTAGTAAAGGCAGCGTTCAAATCCAAAGAGAAACATGACAAATTCGCTGTTGCGGTTCACGTTATGAAAATCCAGAATTTGATCATTTCACGTTTTTACGGCAAAGCCGAGGACAACGTCGATTAAAACTTAGCAGCGTAATAAAGGTCGAAAACATTAGGGAGAAACGTCAAGGTCAAAATCTTATGAGGAGAATTCCTTAGGCCCAAAAGCCTGCCCTTTATGGATCACAAAAACACATCTCGTTGTCATGTCAACGTTTGATGGATAACAAAAACACATATTGTTGTCATGTCAACGTTAAATAGATAACAAATACTCGTCGTCATGTCAACGTTTACTCGTCGTCATGTCAATGTTAAATGAATAACAAAAACACATCTTGTCGCCATGTCAACGTACATATCGCCTTCATCGCCCAGAATGCCATTGTCTTTCGCGACATGTACTTACAGCGCCCAGTTTTTGGTAGAAACACGAACTCCTCCCATCTACGTCAGTGTTTTAGCCGTTGTACGTGTAAGAACAGGAGATCAAACAAGTACCTTCACAACATTCTGTCAACGAAACAGGCGTCTTTCTTTACATCGTTCCACAGATAAGTTACCAAGCACTTGAAATGGCGTCAGCGTTGATCGTCGTCGTAAATGAAGACTTGACCGCAGAAGGACGAGCTGAGTACGAGAAGGAGAGTGAAGACAAAACAAACTCCACGGGCACAACGAAGTCATGGGAAACACATTCAGCCAACTCGAGCTCTGCTGTGACCATGAAACGTCCATTAAGTCTTCAAGACATCCAGCTCCTTGACAACGATCCGCAAGAAAACCAAACGACAAGTCAAGGAATGGAGCCACACACAAGCTGTAACGTGGTGAATGGCGTTGTCGCAGAAGACGAAAAGCCAGTTGCTAATCTACCGGCGAATTGGAGTCGTACAGGCCACTGATACAACAATCTGCCAGCGAAGGAACACAAGAGTTTTACAGAAAGAAATTGGGAGAGGTTTTGGTGTCTGAAATGCCTGGGATTTTCAACAAGAAACTGTAAGGATATATTATTTCCAACTGGAAGTATTGAGGAACTATTTTTTACTGTAAAGAGTTGATTGTGACCGTACGCGTGATTTTCTTTAAAATATATTTTATTTCGTTAAGAGAAAGTGCGAAGCAAGAATCTTATTGGTTAGATTTCACGGGGCAAATGTCATTACACAATAATAACAATTCGCAATTTCATATGTCTTATTTTATTTTAAATTCTTATTTTAGTCTTCGTAAGCACACGACCCCACGAGCATTGTCATGCTTGAATTATTATCGTGTCAAAATAAAGGTTATTGATTTGATTAGAAACTATCGATTTTTATTTTGCAGCGATTTATTCTTTCATAACTCGAATATAACTTTTCTTCTGCTTCTATATAATGCTATCCATCTTATCCACAGTACCGTATGTTATTTTATTCAGTATTTTTTGGTAAACGTTTTTTTTTATAACAAATATTTATTTGAATCAGATACATTACATAACTCCCATTACTGATACTTACATGACTTAAACTTGCATAATACGTTACTGCATTATTTTATTTACATTATATTGTATTTCTTACATTACCTAACTAACATTACTTTTCTTATTTATATATTAGCTCAACACAAATTTACAAATTGTCCATCAATGAAACTATCGTCACACACACACTACATATGATACTACATTATAAAAAGGCGAGTAACTGTAATCAAATCAAACTATTGGATAAAGGCTGGTTTTCACTAGCGACGCAAGCACAAGCGCAAGCAACATACGCAGACGCAGTACGCTAGTGAAAACCAAGCTTAAGCTTTTCACTTCTTCATTGGTAAACGATAAATATTATATCTGGATTGTATTTGTTCGCTTGTACTTTTTTTAGTGATCAGTGTAAGGGAGAATAATTACTAATCTTTCTTTGTCAGAATCAGGGTAGTGACATTGATTGTTCGATATTCGCTAACCTCGAATTCTTGTTTTTCAATACTCCCCTCGCTTCTATTTTATTTCAAACTCTCGCTCTCGTTTTGGCCAGAAAAGAACTCTCATATCGACTACTACAGCGATTCTCATCAACCTCATTCGCTCTCAATTGGATTTGAACCTTCTCAAATTTTTCTTGAGAGTCGTCAAGAGTTTTCTGTCGTTTTGGCGCCACGCTTCATGATATGTCTGATGAGAGTTGAAGGAAAACTCTCACGAGAGGCCACTCTCAACAACTCTCATCCTCGTTTGGCACTTCCTACCAAGTTTTAGCGGCTCGGTGTAAATAATTTTTCAGTTGCTTTGAAAACTATATATGATTACATTATTTGGAACTGACATTAAAATAAATAGTAAAGTTAAATCGTTTTCATCAAATATTATTACCCATATTCTAAATTTCGCATTCTGGCGAAAATAAATATTATAAAAAGCGGTTTCTTTCCAGTTTCCGGGATGCATGCGCACCCAAGGAAAACTATAAGTAACTTATGAGATTGGACTCTTTTTTCGTTTTTGTTTTGGCCGATTGGAGCTCGTCTATGAATATTTTTTTCCTTGTGTGTGTGGGTTTTTTTTTAAGTTTACCTGACGTTTTCGTCGGAGCGTTAGCCCCTTCGTCAGAGCAAGAGAGCGCTGTAAGACGGCATGCATGACTGTAATAAAAAACACTTTATCCCTAATTTTCCGGTCATTTCATGCCATGGCTCGAACTCCCGATAGCTCGAACCTTTTTCGATTTCCATTGAAAGTTCTAGTTATCAGGATTCAACTTAATATCTCGTACCCAGATCCCACTCTGTCTCACGGTTTTCAGTGTCAGACAGAGTGGGATCTGGGTACGAAGGATTAGATTCATCTGTATTAGTGTCGGCTATTTTCCCGGTACATTTTTCAAGTTTTCCCGATTCCCCGTCAACATTTTTTACATATTAAAGATGTTAACAGCAAACATATGAATTAGCATTTTCCAGAAGAACGTTCGACAAACTGATATTTAGCTCTGCACGTGCCTATATCAATCTTGGTACATTTCTTAGCCGTCCTCTTGCAAAACACCATGTGAAATGACAAATTCTGTGTCTTCCGCCCGAACGTGAATCGTAACGGCGAATTTTTGAAGTTTCTCTTTGGATTGAACGCTGACTTTACACATTCAGCGGAGGATAGGCAAACTGATGTATTCGTGAGATTCTGAAGTAAAATATAAATTCATTTTTAATCGACGTTGCCCTCGGCTTTGCCGTCATGATCATGTTATGCCAAATAACCAATCACCTAATCGTTAACTTCAATAGATCGATCACTATCTAATTTTGATGATGGTTGATTGCCCTGGTGTGTTTGTGACGTAAAACCGATTACTGAAATGACGTCTATGTCCAGATAGTAATCTTTATACTGAAAGTTACTTTAATGACTTCCGTCTTAAATCCCGTCAAGTATTCCTCTTACTGCCAAATAGGACTCGGTCTACGGACTCGTAATATTTTGGCAGGGCCTCGGAATTTTTTCATCCAATTATTTCCAAATGGTCAGCAATTTGTCCTATTCTTATACTAACTCGAGATTTCTTAAAATTGTCATGACATATTTGTATTTACTACTATTCAAAGGAAAACCCGTATTAAGGATTAAATGTACTTGCGAACAGTTCGGCATTTTTCTAATCTCCATTAATAGTTCCTGCGTAATATAACAACACTGAAATGCTGGCTTTATTTGCATGACCATAAGTTCATACAGTATTGCAAAAAGCATACAACTTTAACAAAAAGAACAAGTATAAAGATAGCGGAAAAAAATCAGTTTGCGTGCGTAGCACATGTAAATGTATAGTGGGCGAGTTTCGGGGATGTGCGTTGGAGCACACGAGGCTAAATTAAATGTTGCCACTCGTGGAGATTATTTAAAACGATCTGTTCATGTGTTCATATAACCATTATTATTTTTCAAACACATCAAGTCCTATATTAATGGGACACTGTCCTGATTTTAGCATGATTTTGGGAAGCTCAGAAACATATCTAGATCATAGGAGGCTGATCAATAATGGTTTGATTCTGTAGAATAACACTCGACAAATGACAGGAACCCATTAGGAAGTGAGGATGACGAACGACAGCGAGGATGGAATATTAATTGGATTGCAATATGGATTTTTTGAAAAAACGTCAGGATGTCAGTTTTTCAAAGTTTCAAATTTGGCTCGGAAATCTTTGAAATTTTGCAAAAATTTTGTTGCAGTATGGAATTTCTTGAAGAAATTGCTTTTTATCATTTAGTTAGAGTTTATTAAGTTATTTCATAGATTTAGGGACCATTTCGTGCATTTATAAACAGTTTTGAGCAAATACGCCGGGACAGTGTCCCTTTAATCCGTTTCTCAGTTATTTTACACAACTGACGCCGAAGCTGTGCAGATGTTTTGACTTGATAAATTTCTACATTATTCTACACCTGTCTTCTGCATGGTCCAAAATAAAGGTTCCTTTTTTCACGACCAATGAGAAAACATGAAGATTATCCACTATTCAATAAACTATAGCTTATCATATTTTCTTCAAAGAACACTGAGACTGTCATTTTGCTTCAGTTTCCAAACGTACTGACATTTAATAAACACAGCTGCTCATACTGCTTCGCTACTCTTCGAGTTTGTGCGTTTTTTTCATTTGATCATCGCCGGCAAAATGAGCAATGTTTCTTTGCCTTCATCCACGAATTCTTCTGATCCAGAGAGCGAAGAATGTCACTATCTATATGACGGCTCCCTTTGGAGACAATCGTACCTGACAGACTTCACACGCGCGAATCTACTTGCTGTCACCATTACCAATTCAGTGGCGGTGCTTCCGACCATCCTGCTGAACGCGCTGGTCATCTTAGCCGTGGTATCAAGGTGCCGACTGCGAACGAATTCGAACAAACTTGTGGCGTGGCTGGCGGGGACAGATTTTATTAGTGGACTGGTTGTTCAACCTATAGGCATCGCGGGTAGAATTGAAGCGAATCTTAAGCGGCCAATGTGGGACCATTTTGTACCTCCGGAAAAAAAAAGCCATTCTTTGGGTAGTTCTCGTTCAGGCAAGTCGGCTTTATTCCAAGCGATTAGGCAACCTTGTGCTAATCCAGCAGATAGATTCGCCTATGTTCTCTTATCAAACCATCCTTGAGGTACCGTCACTCATTATTACAAAAAAGCGAATTCAAACTGGTCTCCGTTTGTCTGGGCCCAAATTGGAATCCTTGTAACTATTCAAGAAATTACCTTGGCTGTAAATAGACAGTGGGACAAACTTTACTTACTTTATATCAAAACGCGAAGGATGTAATTAACTGGCCTATTATCGGCTCAATAGGTATCGCTGTTATCATTTCTATACTTATTGCTATATTTTTTCGTGAAAAAACACGACGTCCAAAATAAACGAGTCCAAGCCGCAACAGCTCTCTCAAGAAGAAGCTAAACGGCGATAGAAAGAAAAGAAAGCGGCCAACACTTTAAACAATTAATTCTGGGTCTTTTTTTTCCCGTTTTTTTTTTAGTCATTAAACCCACCCTATATACCGGTAATAATTATTGGTTTTAGTTACAGCTTCCTCAGATGATATTATAGAACCGCATGTTATGAGTGTTTTTGTGGAAGGTTGGGTTGTGCAAACTTTCAAATCATTTAGCTTCTCTTTCATAACCCTATCATTTTCTTTTTTGCGTTATGTATGAAAAAGCTCCGCCCACGCTGTGTTCTTGAGAATCTTTACATTACAGACAGCCGGGGAAAGGGGGAGAAAAACAGGGGGGAGGGGGGGAAGAAGGGGAGGGGAAAAGGAAAAACAGTTCCTCCGCCAATAGAGATGAAAGTTAATTAAACGCTATCGACCTTGTGAAATTCAACCTTTTTTTAAACATTTTCTTCCTGAAGCTTTCTCGATGGTCGCTTAACAAGACAAGATCAGTTTTACTTTCATTTCTAGTCGTCTTCAAGCCGAAGAAACGAAGAAATTGTTTTCATATTGAGTAAGTAAACCGTTTTAATTACATTTTGCTAGTCACACGGTATAAAAAAAAAAAACCCAATTTTTTTTTTTGGGGCCACAACTTGTATGCTATGTTATTTAACAAATAAAGGAGCCCAAAACCTTGTATTGTACTCAGATGAAAACATGTTTTTTTTAACCAGCGTGTCGCGCGCAGCTTTCAGTCCTATTATTTTAAAGGATAATCATACGATCCTTAATTGCATATCAAAATGAAAATTGATACTGCTACAACCCCAGTGGACAATAAATTCACATTTCTTCTTTTTCACTTGGGTTGTTTGTGGTGTAATGTGTGTAGTGAGATACCCTTATTGTTACTTTACAACTAATAGCCATTTTCACGGTTAACTCTGCGATATTTGCATAACAATACACTTGAACATAGAAGCGAGGCCCAATTTCGGGCACAAGCTGTCCAAAAAACATCGTGTTTTTCTTGAACTCCTTGAACTCTTTTAGTATAAAAACAGTTTTAAAATGTAGAAGAACAACAATTCTTTTAATTTACGTTGTTTTTAGAAAAAAATTGTAAAACGACTTTTCTCTATTAATAAAGAGTAGACTCGCATAAGCAACAGGGAGATTGGATTACGATCTTAACGGCAAATTTTAACTAAAATAGTTGTATAATTAGTTCTCCGTTTTAAAACTATTTTTATGCTAACATAGTTTAAGGGAGCTCAAGAAAATCACGATGTTTTCCAGCTTGTGCCCGAAAATTGCCTCGCTTCTATGTTTAGCTGTATTGTTATGCAAATATTTCAGGTTAACCGTGAAAAGGGCTATTGCGAATGCAAAGGATAGACGAAAGTAGAATTTCCAAGGTTTTAACCTCATTAATAATTCATCAAGTTAAAACAAAGGAAATCATAACCGTGCATGTCGGAGGTTTGGATAACCCGGTCATAATTAGCATAGACTTTTACTATTTTCTTTCTCCGTTTACTCCTTATTTTTGGTTTCGATTGATAAGATTTATCAAAACACTCGAGAAAGTGTTTCATCGGCTATACAAACACCTCCGATTTCGTCAGAAATACTCCGCTGCGCATCGTATTTCAACTCTCTTCTCGTTGTTTGGAAACCTGATGAAACACTGTCTCTCGTGTTTGACATATTACTTCTGACGTCGTGTTTCTGTTGAAATATAGCAATAAGTATAACTGATAACAGCGATGCCTATATCGAGCCGACATGTATGAAGTACATGTATATAAAGTTATGTTCTACTGTCTATTACAGCCAAGATAAGTTCTTGAATGGTTCCAATTTCTAAAACCACCAGTCACTATAGCTAGTTACTAACTTTATGTGGAATTGAACAAAATTAATGGCGTTCTTCAGCAGGAAAGCGAACGTACATGTCATTTGGCTCTGAGCATATAAATGAAGTCGAATTTAATACAGTGTAACTGCCGTTCTTAATATTTAAAGCCCCTTTCTAAGCGCAAATACAAGCAACAGTGTTGATAAGGTACTATCAGGGTTCAACGTAGTCTCCTTTGTAGCACAAATAACGGCTGCGAAGGAGACTAGGTTTAGCGGTACAAGTGCCCGGGGGGTACTCCCTTATGTGGCCTATACGCGGACGTGCTGCTGGACAGGGTATGCTTTTTGGCCTCTCTGCCTTGAACAGGGAATATAATTTCATGCGAGTCTGTCCTAAACAGGGTCTGAACCTGTCCTAAACAGGGTATGGTTGCACGATTGTCGTCGTAAAAATATGGTTTATACAGTATTTAGAGATCAGAGACGTTTGCCGCGTATCAGTAAAACGGGATTCGCTAAATTGCAACCTAAAACAGGGTCCTAAAATAGAGGATGTTGCCCTACACAAGGTAGGTATTTCAAGGGGTTTATTGTTTATTTGCCCTAAATAGGGTCAGGTTTCGAACCCTCAGCGGCACCCCTATACCCAAACATTGGTCAAGTACCGCCCCCCCCCCCCCCCCCCCCCCGCGGGTACAAATGTCACTGCAAAAAGTATTGAGATAGTGTCACTGTATTTCCTAGAATTGTGTACAAAGGATCGATATCCGAGAACTGACCAATAGCTACCAATGTCAAGGAATTAAGTTGCCGGATGTCCAAAGATCAACACTTTCTTTATACGTACTAAGGGCGGTCCCTGATTGGCTGGTTTTATTTTACAGTGAACTTCATTGGTCCAATGCACGTGAACAGAAGGTGATTTGTGACCAATCACGCCACAAAAAGAAATCATGGTCGATTTTAACTGGGTACTTTTATAATTACAGCTCGTGATTATCATATGACTTATCTTTGTGTTACGAGGTGGTGGCTTGATTTCCTTAAGGCCACAAACTTAGCGTCTTCTACCAAGACATCGATTCAGGTAAGCACGGCATTCAAGTAAGCACGGCAAGAAATCTGTTTTCTATACTAAGGAAAAATCGGTGCAGTTCCGTTCCTTTTCAAATTAAAGCTATCAATAATTTCGTTCGTCGCAGATTGGCGGCGATCGTGTCGCCGAGTTCGTGTCACTTTTTCGTATAAGAATTTATATTTCAAATAATTTCGGCCCAGAATTAACAACAAAAAATAGTGTTATTTATCAGCCTCATTTTTGTTTTTGAGTCACTAATATTTAATTTGTAATCCTTAGTAAACGTACCCTAAGACATAGACAATTGTTTGTGAATTTTGGTCATTCGTCATTCTTTGCTTGGACTTGTCTTATTATAGCATGTAATTACTGAAAGTATCGATGAATACATGTGAGTGGGTTTTTTTAACGGATAAAGTTGAGAAGCCTGAACATGCGCCGAACCGTGAAACACTCCCTTTAATTTGTAATTCTTAGAAAACGTAGCGGAAGACATAAGACATCTATTGTAGCGTCTGTTATTTTTTCCTTTGTAGCTTATTGGTAGATAATACATAACATATGTCATATTCAAACCAATCATGTTTAAGGGTGCGTCTTTGAGTTAGATAAAGATGATCTTTCTCTTATAACATGCCCTCATGTGAGAGATCTCGAGACTACAACACGACTTAACTTCTTCGGTCCCGAGGTAAAATTTATTCACCTTTTATAGCTAGTCTTTTGTTATTAGTTTAACTTTTAGTGTTATGTTCGTGTTATCCCAGTTTAAGTGTCATACTTCGATTTGCGTTTAACACTACGAGACGTTTCTCGATCACTACAAACGGCCTGCAACGCGATTTTAAAAGCACATAGTCTTATATTATTGGTATCTTGTAATATCTCAAAAAAACTTTCTCAGTTCGACTTTAGTGAAGTCATTAACGGTGATTGATCAAACACCAAAAAAGAATGAAAGTTGTTTTATGCTGTGAGTATCTTAGGATTCGTTGGGTGTCACCACGAAACGAATCTTTCCAGTTTTAACACAGCTCAACTCCGGAGACAGGCGTCATAAATGTCAGTGATGATTGCCTTAAATTCGGTTGATAAAATGCTGAAGAGAACATAATAGAAACCATCCCAACTTCGAGTAGGAGATTCCAGGTTTGTAAGGCGATAGCAAACAATATTCAGACAGAGCTATTGTATCAATTAAAAACCCCTGGTGAAGACATTTTATGATAATGAAGTAGCGAAACAATTTAAGGTTACCGTAGACCTTCAAGTACCCTGGGTGCCAGAGGGATTTTTTTCCCTTTTTCCTTTGCGCGAACTGTTCTACAAACTGTTCTCGGTATCTTTTGGTTCGCAGGAAGTGTATATTGTAATGACAGACCAGCTGTCTTTTGCAACAAAGTAACATCATCATCATCATTACCGTTTGTTCTTTTAACAAGAGAATCGTGCGAAGAATTGTCACTGTCAGACTCGACAACAAGCCCTGTACCAATAGAAGAAGTGGCTTGTACTTTGAAAAGGACAACTGTGATTTTAGAGGTGGCGGGAAGGAACTTGTTCTCCAACACACTGTATATTCTCTCTTGTAGCGACATTCTCTCTTCCGATACGAGAGCTGGGACGCACACGGCCTTTGGCTGATTTTGGACGACCTTCCATCGTACCCGGGAAATGCCTTGATGGGGGTCTTGGAACAAATGAAGCAGCACTTCCAGTAAATTCATGTTCACGAGAGGATATAAGCTCTTCTGTAGTATGACATCGCAACAGACTACCTCCATTCATGAGATGGTCTTTGATTTGAATGAGGCCTTTGTTGGGATGTCTGTGTTATAACGTTATCACTTGGGAGGTAAGGGCCTGTCAAGGGATCTGGTACTTGAAGGTCTTTTACCATGGCGTGACACTGGCCGTCCTCCAAACGGTCCTGCATGGCATAAACAAACAAACATACCAACAAAAATTATAATTACATGTACAATGTACATAATTATATTGCCTTATCACTGTGCAACCTGGCATTTAGAAGGATGATGATGTAAACAACAGAGCGAGCCAATGAAAACTAAAAGAAAATGCCAAGCACCGGAAAATGTGTGTGACCAAGTCAAGATTGGTTTTAGTTTTACATCTGATTGGTTGAGGAGGTGGTGCAAGTTTTTAAGCCAATCACAGAGCATAGGAAAGCAAAACCAAAGCAATTCCAGATTATTTTCAACACTCAATTGAAAATCACCATATCTGTGGATCTGCATAACAGTCGCTGAGTAAAATGAAGCGAGTTGGAGGGGCACGCACGAGAGGAAGAAAATACGCAGGCGAGGAGACTCTCATGGCTGTGCCACTCGCTGTCGCGGCGCTTACAAATTTTTACTTTGCGCACCAACAAGACCGCCAGTTACGCAAAGGCAGGCTAACCCATAATCAGTCAACTTGACAACCATTTGGAATAAGGTTAATTATTGAAAATAGTTGATCAGTTTCCGCGAACTGTTCTGTTCTGTTAAAGTCCCTGCATATCAATCAAGAGCGCAGATGAAAGTTTTACAGCGAAAACCAAAAATAAAGCACCATTGCTCGTAATTAACAGTATTTTTAGAATATATGCTGGGTATGTTCGGTCGTTCAGGATGATTTGGAGTTTTTTTTTTTTTTCTTAAAAGTCTGCATCGAGTGCCTTAACCCCTTCCCTACCAGGTTCTTTAACACACAGGAAACCAGCGAGCCAGTCATGTGGATTTTTACTCGAATTTTTCTGACATTTTGCCCAGAACATGATATATGACAACTTCCGTCAGAAAAGGTGTCTAGCGTGCACAGATTTCAGTTAATAGTGGGGAAAAATCATTCAAAGTCGAAAGTAAAATCGGGTCCACCGTCCCACGGCCATTGCTCGATTTGTGTAGCGGGGATCATTTTGCGGTCCATATCTGGGGATCATATATGCGGGTCGTTGGGATCAAGTTGATTCGGTCCACTTTGGGGATCATTTGCGGGTCGGGGATCATTTGGCGGTCCGGGGATCGGTTTGCGTGAGCTGTACAATACTCTGATGTGTAACGAGCTCGGTGGTAAGGCGACACGACAATCAAACAAACCCGACCAATTTCGGGGCGGGAGCGCATTTGCCATCTAATTAAAGAAATGTCGCGTATGGAAGATTTTGATTGCCATTATTTATGAGATTGCTGCCTAATATAAAGAAAACAGAATACCGACTTTAAACACTCAAGACAGACTGGTGATCACGTTCGCCGCGAAACTTTTCGCGTTGTTATGTACATTCTTTTGTTTTCCAAAACCTGTAGTTTATGCTAATTTAATTTTCACCACTTTCACTATATATAAGGGCCTGTTTATATGGAGAAAGTTGTCTCCTGGTAAGAGGGTTCACCTCCCTCCATGAGCGCGGGCACCCCGGGCGGGATAACCTGTGTAATTCATACATTATACAATTATAAAGGTAGCAGCGAACCGGTGTTTACATGAAAGAAAATGGCGCAAAGTTGGCTCGGGGTGCAGGTATGGGACCCTGGATGGGGAGGGTTACTGCGCTTTGAAGGTAGGGTGACCGCGGGTTGTGGTTAACCAACTTTTTTTCATGTAAACGCTTAGTAAAAGATGGCCTCAGGTGGGGGACGGGTAAACCTCCTTACCAAGGTGACTCAACTTACTCTCCATGTAATATAGGGCCATAACACTACCCTCAATAATTTACATTTGATAATGGGGTGACATTTCTTCCTCCGAAACGTCATGTTTTAATATCGCTCATTTTTATTGACTTAAAATGTTTAATTAACAAGAAAAACATGAGAGATTATCTTGTGATTTTGAGATTGGCTTTCTATTGAACCCTTAAATCAGCTATTTAATGTTTAATATCATGTTGAGGTGCAGTAATTAATCGTGACATCCATCCTACACGAGGTAATTGTCATGATCGGAATCATTGTAAAAATAGGCGTTATGAGCATTTTGCATATTAATACCAGGGAAAAACAAAACTGAAACACAAGGAAATACAAAAGATGTCGACCTGTTAAGAACGAGAAGACGCATCGTACCAGTTATTATAGTTACTAAAGCAGATACTTGGTAGGGATGAAAAATGTGTAACACACACGGGCGGGCTGTACATCTGATTACAAATGTCTGTAAATATGATGTTTCTTCACTCGTGATGGTATTTTGAGAGACAGAGTACGAGAGAGTTGCCATCATGGGCTACGAGGCCATCTTTGGTCGCCGGGTTCGAATCCGGTCCTTGGTGGAGATAGAACGGAACCGACACTGCGTGTGGCGAGGCGCTGGGGATGAAAAAAAGCCAAGTAGGGCACATAACTCCTATGTAGGAAACCGCGCTACGGTAAAAGTGGACAGGAGTAATGCAATGTATAAATAAGATCGTTTATTAACTATGGCAAACTGGCCCTCGTGAACGGAAAAAGAGAGCACATTATGAATGTGGTTCCCTCAGCCGGTCACGAAATTGTTTTCTTTTCTTGTGCAATGACGCGACACGCTTAAGATGGACCGCTAAACAGAGACTCATTTCGTGTCCCGAATTCCTTGTATGAAACATTGAACAAATGGAAAGAACTGTTTTCTATCAAGTAGAAGAGAAATCAAACCTTTTTCCTCTATGTCTGCGCGCCGACAATTTTTGGTTAAACTTTTCGCAAAGGGACGCTGAATAAATGCCAAAGAATATGCTTAGCTTTGGCGCGCGCGCTTTAGCCCAGAGAATGAGTTTGCATTCATTTATCAGCCAAAGTTTTAAAAAATCCATAATAATTTTTAAAAACTTTATTGAACTTGCTTGTTCGACGTCCGTATTGGGAAAAAATATATTGTCTCGTTTTTCTTTTTTTTTTTTTGGCAAGTTTATGGACCTCGCCTTCGGCTCCGGGTGCGTGCATAAACTGGGGGTTCAAAAAAAAGAGACACTTCGACCAATATTATTTCGCAAATACGGACCTCACGACCTAGTTCAATAACATTTATGTATATGATGAAAAATTGAATTATGTGGATGCTGATGAGATAAAATGAATTTTGGCGCATTAACTGATAGCTCTAGGATTCTGCAGAAATATTTTCAAGAGAAACCGAAATACCCAAAACTATCGGCATACAATAGACATCTGTCATGAAACGCGAAGTCGCCGACAACCTATGCCAATTATTTCATATAGAAGTAACATTGACAAATACAATGTATCTTGGTACGTATATTAGAAAGCTCCGTAAACACGCCGTGGACGAAATAAAAGAATTCGCCGGTTACACTCGGTCTTAAAATGGATGTAAAGCCACAATCACGCGCGGAAAAAAGCCGCAGACATTAAATATCGTTGATTCTTGGAATCGTGGAAACTTGCATTCCTAGAATCATTACCATAATTCTCGGAAATTCAAGAAGTGAACACAGGGTTGCAGCACAGTATGTAATTTTTTGTCAGTTTCATCACAATATTTTGAGGGAAAAGATAACGATGTTCATTGCACGATTTACTAAGGCTACAGATGCACAGATTAATAGAACCAAGCACAAATCCTGTGGGCGTGCTCACCTGTGTGCATGGAGCAACGTGAAATTCCGCCGGAACTGGGGTCCACGTGTCATGAGTAATGACGTAGAGCGTTCCACAGTCTGGCTAGCGCCTCTGCATTGGTCAGTTCCAAATAAATACTGAATTATATTCTTTTTTGGGAGCATAGGAACGTCATCACATGAATTTCCCGACTTGTTGCGTAGAAGTCTCAGGCCGTGGTGAAAGAGCACATCTCGTCCCTGAGAGCCAAGCGCGTTTCGGTCAGCGGTGACCGAACGCCCAACGAGTTTCTTCTTGGTGCTGACGCAAAAAGGATCGCAGCCTCTGGGAACGAGATTGTTGAAGGAGAGCGTCTGTAGTCGCTCGAGTGTGGTTTGATGTCCATGTTTCGTTAATCGGCAAGAAAACTGAACTTACAAACGAATTTGTCCTGTTCAGGTAAGCACAATCCGTGAACTTCAACGATTAATAAGTATAAACACACATAACTATAGTCTTACTAATATGGCGTGCGGGAAGTTAAAAAAGAGGGGCCTCGAACAGACCACATGAGCGCCGATCGCACGTCCGCCATCTAGTGGAACTAATATATTACTACCGGGGATACTACAACTGTAAGCTTTGCATAAGTTTTTACAGATTAATGACACTGCACGTACACTATTTCTCATTATGAAAATCACTACAATTAGCTATCAAAGGTTCACTACCACGGCCCTATCCATAGAGATGGACAACAGCGTACAGTTTTACTTCGATAATGACCGTCGTTTTTGGCTCGTTTGTTCCTTCTTAGATGGTAAATTGGTTCGCCAGCCTATGGCTGGATAAATGCTGGCTCTGAAGTTCAATTATCGGTAACCGATTTCAAATACTAAATAATGCCTGCTCACGTCGGCAAAGAAAGGGATGAAAGCTAATCGAGAAACAAAGGCATTTTTATTTGAGGGACAGGCTTTTCCCGGGAAATCTATCATGCAAGCGTGGTCCGCCGTTTCTAAGAAATTCATGTAGTACTTTATAACCGCAATGGCGATGAGACATGATCTAAACTTCGTAAGAACTACTTATTGAAGATGAGAGCGAACTGGGCAGCAGTCTGTCGAAATCCAGGTCGTTAACCTGAGTCATTTTCCCATGATTTAGCTGAAGCAGAACACCTATTTCAATTAACGTTAATGTCTGATAGAAGCGTAAAGCCTACAAGACAAGACCGACTGGTAGTCTTTTTATTCATTCGGAATTTGCATATCGGTAGAAAACGAAATCCACAATTTTTTTATTTCGGCACGTGATGTATTTGGTTTTGCCCGCGAATGTGTGACTATAATTTGTTTTTTCCATGTTTTGTTTTCACTAGCTGATTCTGCTAGAATTTAGTTTTTGGCTAAAAGTAGCTACTTACTTCTACAGGTTTAAAACAAAAAGGAAACGTTTAGAAATAATGTTTTTCATGTTACTTCTCATTAGTATTCGGAGCGTGCAGCTCTTTTCTACTTTTATTTCATGCTACCTTTCGGTCTTGTCTTTCGGGCTTTTAAAAACATTTCTATCCGACAACGTGGTTAATTGAAATAGGTGTGTATGATTTGCCCTTTCAAGCTACATGTAGCCGTTTCAAGGATTCCAATCCGATGAATCATTTTTTGGGGAGCTGTAATTCCGTTTAGTCGTTTCCAAACGACAGAAACTGTTTCCTTTGTCAGCTAACTTCTGTGTACGATATTAAACCATGACATTTTTTCGCTTTTAATATAAGCTTGGTATCCTAACTTGCAGTAATGTAGGTAACTGAAGAGCACGCCGTAGTGAGTCATTTTACCTCGATAAAAGCGTACTTTCTCCATGCATGTGGAAGTTGTGGTGTTGTTTTGTCATTGCTCTCATAATAATGCTCCATTAATTTGATATACGCAAATACGCTGAGCAAGGGAACTAAACCACACCGAAATCAGGCATGGAGGAACTGACGCTTCGCTTAATTTACGCTTATTTAAATTAGGAAATATCAACTGAAAAATTGTATTGAGCGCAAGCGACTGATCATATTATATTGTTGCCACGAATACGTTGACCCAACGTTGAATTCGATTTCAGAGAATTAATCATAACTTAACAAATGGAAACAAACACGGTAAGTGTTTTTTACCTAACCTAAGCTTTCACCTTTTTCCCTTTCTGACATTATTTCTGCCATTACTACTCGTTGACCTAGTTATCAGTTAATTTTACCTTTTAGACTTTGTGTAATTTTTCCTTTTCTTCAGTTTTTCTAAAGAACACACCAAACTTACAAGGATTTGTCTGTTTATCTGAAAAAAAAAAAAAAAAAAAAAAAGAACGCTCGAGTAGTTTTTTCAAATTCTATTTGGCACAAACCTCCTTAAATATAAATTAATTGAATATATTAGGAGAATTGGTTTGGTTTTTGTTAATACTGATAGTGAACGACGAAATTGGAAACCGCCTTCCAAAATACCCCGTTTCACACGAAGCATGTGCTACGTACATTGTTTTGTCAAACACAGAAAGTGTTTCCATTATACAGAAAAAACTGCAGTTAACAACAAACAAAAATTTGGAACCATACTTTATCAAGTACATATTTACATTTAATTAATATTATTATCTTACTTTTTATACAAGGGTACGGGGGCCAAGTTTAAGGCTAATCTGGGATGATGATGCATATTGGATTATTGGGATCGTGTATAGTTTGTTAGGTTGTGGAATAGTGAGTTGCTTTCCTTCCTGGCGGTGATTGCTGGGATCTTTTTGGAGAGAAGAGATGAGGGCAAAAACCCCATGAACAAAGGCAAAAATAACCCACCAAGGTGTGTAGAGTAACTTCTGTTTAATGTTTGTGTCGTCATGATGAGTCCTACATGCTACCATTGATACTTGACAAAGGTATATTTTCCACATCCCTATAGGCGCCAGAGAATAAAAGTGTTTAGGTGCAAAGTGCAGGTTCAAGATAATGTAGAGATGGCAAGTGAGTTCTGTCTACAGCAAGAAAGCAAAGATAAGCGGCTGATCAGGCCGGCCGTTTATTTATAATTTTTTCTATCTCTGCGGTTAACCCATAAACGAATGAAGCCACTGAGAGTATATGTTACTCCCGCTGGAAAAATGGGGATGGCTAATCCATCAATCCTTCTCGCAGACCTAACGCCCGAAAAAAACCCCCAGTTTTTTTTTTTTTTTTTTTTTTCAGGTTGCCACGAAAATTTGCAGGGCTTTTTGCGACCTTTTTCAGCTATCTCGATTAGTTTTTAGTTTTTTTCCTTCTTTTTTTTTTTGCAATTGAAAAATATTACATTTCATCAAAGCCTATCACTACTGAAAGTTATGGAACACCGTGAATTTTCTCTGCAATTAGAACAATATAAAAGCTCAATTGTCAGGTAGAAACCCATTACATGCAAGTTTCCTTTTTTATCTCATATACAGCACCGCCACTTTTATCTCATTCCGAGCTTGAAAAAACGAATCGAGTGATCCATCAAGTGATTTAGCTGAGGCGCATGCGCCAGTCCAGTATAAAGGAGTTTTGATGCACGACAGATGATCGATGGAAACAACGAATCGAGTGGTCCATCAAGTGATTTAGCTGAGCGCAACGAACCCGTCCAGTATAAAGGATGTTGATGCACGGCAGATGATCGATGGAAAACAACGACTCGAGTGGTCCATCAAGTGATTTAACTGAGCGCACGAACCCGTCCAGTATGAAGGATGTTGATGCACGGCAGATGATCGATGGAAACAACGAATCGAGTGGTCCATCAAGTGATTTAGCCTGAGCGCACGAACCAGTCCAGTGCAAAGGATGTGGATGCACGGCAGATGATCGATGGAAACAACGAATCGAGTGGTCCATCAAGTGATTTAGCTGAACGCACGAACCAGTCCAGTGCAAAGGATGTGGATGCACGGCAGATGATCGATGGAAACAACGAATCGAGTGGTCCATCAAGTGATTTAACTGAGCGCACGAACCCGTCCAGTATGAAGGATGTTCATGCACGGCAGATGATCGATGGAAACAACGAATCGAGTGGCCCATTAAGTGATTTAGCTAAGGCGCACGAACCAGTCCAGTGCAAAGGATGTGGATGCACGGCAGATGATCGATGGAAACAACGAATCGAGTGTCCATCAAGTGATTTAGCTGAGCGCACGAACCAGTCCAGTACAAAGGATGTGGATGCACGGCAGATGATCGATGGAAACAACGAATCGAGTGGTCCATCAAGTGATTTAGCTGAGCGCACGAACCCAGTCCAGTATAAAGGATGTTGATGCACGACAGATGATCGATGTCGATCGTCCATCAAGCCGTTTAGCTGAACGCTTACTCCAAAACTCAGAGAAGGTGTCCAAGTGGGTCCCCGTCAGTTTACAAGCTACCAACGAAGATAGACTGAAACGGGAAAAAAGCATGATTGTCAGGAAAGCATTGGTAGCCCTGGTAATCTTGTTGGTGGAGGAAACGAAAAAGGCCTTATGATAGTAGGAGCAACAGGAGCCGGTAAGACAACTCTAATCAACGGTATGGTCAACTACATCTTGGGCGTACAGTGGAAAGATGACTTCCGGTACAAGCTCGTCATAGAAGATGACAAGGCGTCCCAAGCTAACAGTCAGACAAAAGACATCACGGCCTATACGTTGTACCCTATGGAGGGCTCCGCTGTTCCTTATACTTTTACCATCATCGACACACCTGGCTTTGGAGACACGGAAGGGCTAAAGAGAGACAGAGAAATCACCTCTCAGATAAAGGAGTTCTTTTCAATTTCTCCTCCAGATGGTATTGACCACCTTGATGGCATTGGTTTTGTCACCCAAGCTTCCTTGGCGCGCCTTACCCCAACGCAGGAGTACATCTTTGATTCCATCCTGTCCATATTCGGGAAAGATGTTGTTAATAACATCTTTATGCTGATTACATTTGCAGATGGTCAGCGGCCTCCAGTAATGGATGCCATTAAGAAAGCCAAAATCCCAATCAGAAGTTTTACGAATTCAACAACTTGGCCGTTTTTGCAGAAAATACTCAGGAAACAGAAGCAAGCTTCGGTGCGATGTTTTGGAAGATGGGTGTCCGTTCTTTTAAAACGTTTTCTACTGAATTTGAAAAATCGGAGACCGTTCAGCCTCCAACTCACCCTAGAGGTATTGAAAGAACGTGAAACAGCTACAAACCTTGATTGAAGGCCTGAACGTGCAGATTACCATGGGTCTCAGCAAAATTGAAGAAATGCGACAGGAAGAGAATGTATTAAAACAGCGTGAAACGGAGATCGAAACAAACAAGGCCTTTACCGTATTCAGTTGAAATTACGAAGCCACGCGAGATCAACCTTAGAGGGACGGGACAGCACACCACCACATGTCTCCGATGTAACTTCACGTGTCACATAGCCTGTTCATATGCAGATGACGACGACAAGCATGCGTGCAGCGCTATGGGCTTAAATGGCTACTGCACAGGCTGAACTCAGCACTGCTATTGGAAAAAACACAGGAATCTTCCCTACCTGATTGAGTACGAAATGGTGACCGAGATGAGAACATCAGACGACCTCAAAAGAAGTCTGAAACAGCTGTTTTAGGGAAGAGCAAAGTGCAAGGCATGGTTGAACAACTGAACGAGTATCTCGTAAATGGTGCACACTAAAGTCCCCCAATGATAGTCCAAGCTCAACAAAGCCTTCGTCGTTTAGATGACATTGCCCTCAAGCCCAACCCACTGCACCAAGTACAGTACTTGGAGCTGCTTATTGAATCAGAGAAGAACGAAGCTAAACCTGGATGGAAAAAGCGCGTGCAATATTATGAGGAAGCCAAACGTCAAGCTCAAATGTTGTCGAAACTGAAAGATGTTAAGGCAGCTGAGAAGGCGATTCAAGAGACGGCATCCAGTGGAGACAAATGGTATTCCCGATTCAAATACTGGTGACTTCTGTTTACCAATAATGATAGAAAGGAAGCAAACAAGACTTTTCCTGCAAACAAGGAACAAATTGCCTGAGCTCCTCTTTGGCAAGGAACTTTGTCACCAGTTGACATGTTTAAAGACTTTAAGACTGTTGTCTTTTAGTTGATAAATATAAAACAGAAACACAATATAAAAGAAAGTAAGCAAAACATAAGTCGACTTTCCTGCAAACAATAAAAAAATTGTATGAGCTTGTTTTTTTGAAAACCAGGAACTTTGTGACCACTGACATGTTTTTTCAAGACTTCCAAGACTGTAGACTTTTAGTTTGCTAAATTTATAAAAGCGACACTTGAATTTGGACCTTAAAACATTTCGTTGGAACAGTGTGGTTGTACAACTCTATGCGTTGTTAATAACTTTTATATACAGAGGACATTGTAATACCAAGACATTTTTAGGCTGGAATATAAGATATTGGCAGAAATGTCGTAACAGAAGTCCTTTTCGACTCGGTTGCCATTAAAATATAAGGCCTCAGTGTAGCATGCACACGATTTCGCACCAAAATCATTTTGCGAACATTCGAAATTAACCTAAGATTTCAAGTAAGCTCAAAAACAATAGCATTATTACTATAGTTAGATAGAAAAAATGCGATTTGATTTCTTGGTCCGCTACATCGCATTGCAACACAAATTAAGCATTAGACATTACAATTTTGTAAAGGCCCAATGATTAAGAAGATTGTGGAACCCTAATGAAGAGCTTACACTTGACTGCGGCCTTCAGTAGACAACATGCTCTGAAATGTAATCCTTTTACTGGCAGGTTTACTAGTGGCCTGTTATCGGTATATTTTTATTTTATCCAATACTCCTTTTAGGTATTAAAAAATTTAAAAGTGCATGGTAGTTATTAAGCAAAAACTATAATGGACATGGCATGGAAGAAATTATGTGTGATTTCACTTCGGCTTTTTTTACGCGTAGGTTTAATAACAAAGAAAAACTTAATCCAGTGTTTGTCTTGGTGATTTTCATTGTGCTTTCTTTCTATCCATTAAAAGAGCTATTGTCGTTATATCATGTGTGCAGTTTTCGAGAATATTTCCGTGACGTCATTGAGCAAAATGTGTACGAGAAAACAAAACTTAAAACAGACAACGAAATAATCACTCTGATTAAGCGATAAAGAGCATATACCAAGTTTAGTTTTTTACTAAGATAAGGACTGCTCTTGGAATGTATAACAAGTGGAAATCTAAACGGTTTTGCATTGGTTTCAAGTGTTTTTAAAACCACAAATTTTTTTTTTTTTAACAAAAATGGGGTTTGCTGTCAATATGAATTGTTTCTTCCTTTCTCAGTACAGAGTTGCCTAGTTCGCTAGGCCTCTTTTTTTATTGCCCGCGGTCAGTGCCGTCCGCGGTGAAGTGACAACATCAAGGGCCTGGCTAAAAGCCGTACAGGAACTACTCTATTCAAATCAGCAAAATAAGATCGTGTATGTGTATGAATATAATGGATTTTGGCGATTTAACTGATATGCACCAGGATTCTGCAGAAATATTTTCAAGAGAAACCCAAGCAGGTCCCAAACTATCATTCTCCGTTGCCTAGAGTCAGCGATTCCACTTTTTGGACTCAAAAGGATGCGCTGACCTCTGGGACGAGAATGCCAAACTATCGGCATACAATTAAACATATGCGATGAGCGCGAAGTCGTCGAACGAGCCTGTGCAATCTCTTTCATGACTGTGAAGAGCATTGGCACATACAGGTTTATCTCGTTATATAGAAAGGCTAATAAACAACCGTGATGAAATAAAGAGAATTCCCAGTTACACTAGTAAATGTTTGTTTAAAATACTGAAAGCCACTCAACAAACGCTCGTAGACAATTTGAAAGCTTTTATCGTCTTGGAATTCGTGACTGGCATTCCTAGTAATCATTGATTTCCATAATGTCTCTGAAATTCAGGAAGTGAACACAGTTTGCAGACAGAATGTTAATTCGTTTGTGGTCAGTCGCATTACTTTGGAAGAAAATATAACATTGTTTCATTTGTCAGGACATTGCCTAACGAAAATTTGGTTGGCTACATTTTCCGGTGAATTTCATTGGTTCATTGTACACATGGACAGAAAGTGGACTCTGGGGATGACGTGGCATTATATAAAGCTATGCATATGGTTTTATATTATCTGACAAAATCAGTACCTAAAAAGAAGTCACCAGCGATTAGGTCGACTTTATATTGCCGGCGAGCCGCAGCTGAACCAACACACTATTTCTTGGGTGGTCAGCTGTTTACTGTAAAACCTCCTCGAATTCGTGGAATGCCAAGAATGGGGCAAATTGCGCGAGTTTTTGCTGTGGCGACTGCTGACCACGAAGGCCTGGGCTGTGTGCTTGGGTATGTTTGTTGTCTTACAGGTCACGTTGATTTGATCTGCATGGTAATAATTAAGATTAGAGTAAAAGTTGTTCGATATGATGCGTTGTTCTTGTGCTGACTTTTCTGTGTAAAATCACGTGTATTCAGATCATTACGATTGATTATATAACGTCACGTTTATTTTGCGTTTAACCAGTCGGAGGTCAACGTTTATTCAGGTGCATTGACAGTCTATTTGATATAGCGTCTGTACATCCGGCCGAGGAGGGAGGAAGACGGATGAGGAACAAGGATCCTCAGGAGCTCCGATTTCTCGTTATAAACTCAACTTATAACATACTACACGGACATATAAAATACGGACACAAAGGACACATGGCAACCTCGTTTCCCGAGAGGCCTGGGAACGAGGTTGGAGGACACATGGGTTTAGTCAAGTCCACAATGCTTTTCGTCCAAAATGTTCCACGTTGCTTAGTCCACAATTTAAAAAAAAAGTTAAAAAAAAACTGTTCACGCTATCCATCATTTCAAGAATGCGCCAACGTCGTGGACGTAGCTCCTTTTAAGCGCAAATTCGAGCAAACTAGTGTTGACTATGGTACTCCTACGCTTTAGATGCGGTAGCAAAAATATACCACTAAAGAGAAAGTGATTAAAGATGGTGTCACTGTATTTTCCTAGAATTGGTGGGGGTTAAAAACAAAGGATAAGTTTCGATATCGCGAGAATTAAAGAACTGACCAAATATATAGGCTAATACCAATGAAAAATGGTCCAATGCACGTGAACAGAAGTTGATCTGTGACCAATCACGCCACAAGAAAGAAATCATGGTCGAATTTTAACTGAGTAGCTTTTATAATTACAACTCGTGATTATCACATGACTTCAGTTATCTTATTTAATTACGAGGTGGCGATTTCCATTTCCCTGAATCTGCTGTTGCAATATCAGTGGGCCTTAAACTTATCGTGCTTCTACAAGACATTTCTCTTCGGGTAAGCATTTTCAAGCAATGTGTTTTGAAAACATCAATGCCTTATGTAGAGTTTACTTCAGTATTACAGTACAGTGTATAGTATACCAAAGGCTAGTGTATTTTGGTTTTAAGTAGCCATTTCTATGCGGCCAATGCATGCCTCACTAGGGGGTCGAGAGATGAATAAATGAAACCAACAACATAAGTGCGATTTTTTGTTTTGATAGGTCCTACACGGCATGTACAGTTTACAAGTCCAGCGTTAAACTATAACCAATAATGAATGGCTTGCCTCTCTAATGAGAAGAAAATGCATGTTTTATGTTCCGTTTTTGAAATTAGCAGCTATGAAATGACTTTCGTTCGTCGCAGATGATTTGGCGGCGTATCGTGTCGCCGAGATTGCCCGCACTTTTTTCGTTTAAGAGTTTCTATTTTCAAAGAATTTTTCCCCCCCAGCCCGAGAATTGAAAACAATTTCGAAAAAATAGTCCTTATTTTGGTTAAGAATTAAATATGACGTATTTATCAAGAATATTCCCCTTGGTGAACATTTTTCATCTTGAATTAATTTCCATGTCGGTTATTGGACTGTCTGAGTAAGAGAATAAACAACACTGGTCAAATGCAAGGGCGCGTTTTTGGAATGCCTTCCCTAAACCGTAAATACATTAGCCAAGGGAACTAAAAGCACACCAAAAACGGCATGGAGGAACTGACAGGCCTTTTTCACTGAAAACTGTTTCCTTTCCGGGAATTCCCAAATCAAAACCAATAACTGAGAAGGGAACGGATAGAGTTCGGTCTGATTTAACCTTGGGTAACCTTGGTAAACATTGAATTAATATTTCCGAGAATTTTCTCTATCGAAAGCAGTCATTCACAGCAGTCCCAAATGCAAAATGCATTGTGAAAATTTTCATTTTCCTGGCTTCGTTCCGGACATCAAAGAAGAATTTCAGTTTCATACGCGCGGCAATTGGATCAAAGACCTTCCGATCTAATAATATATTTGTCCGTTCTCAGCTCGTAAGCAAACACTATTGGCGGATCGCGATAAATGCAGTATATTTGAGCTTCGTTTAATCCTCTTTCCGTTTGAAGTTCTCAATAAGCAGACAGTTTATTATGATCTCGTTTATATAGTGACGCCGCGGCCGCTGTGATTGGTCCAATTTTACGGGCTGTACATTCTATTCTAACGGTACTGCCCGCGAAATTTTGAGAGTGCTACTGATCATGACGCCATTCTTTGCAAGTTACTTTCGATTAATTTCAAATTCTGGCATAATAATGTCGTCAAGAAGAGACGATTTTGAAAACCTGCAAATCCGGATGAAAGAGCTTTAGAGCGAAGCGAAGAGGATCTTCCAAACTTCAAACGCGATTTTATCAGGGTTTGGGAACTTTTAGATAGCCGAAAACGTCCAACTGATGTGCGAGCGCGGCCCGGTCGCGATTCAGGAACTTGACAGTTTTAATTCTCTGCCCAAAAGTCCCGCAAACTGATCTGTGAAGAAGACGTATTCTGAATGGAAAAGGTTTGAAAAGGTCTTGTTTTAATAGCAAGACAGAATGGAACATTGTAACGTGGAAAAACGGTAAAAGGGGGGGTTTTTTCCCCCCCCTTACCTGTTTGATGTTTTTGAGAAGCTTCTCAGGCAATCATTTTTCACGCAAGTTTACTTATGGCGACTTCTGGCAGGCGAAGCACTTCTTTCAGGACTACAACAACAAAGCGCCACAAAATGGACGGCAGTAATCTGTTCTGAGAAGACTTTTGTCCGGTAGTTTTCGTTACAATTTTTAGTGTTCTCTCGTCCAGTATTTGTAAGAAACCACTCGTATTTTCAACTCGAGTTTTGACGACAAGGCACGCTGTAAGTTGATTGCGGTGCTTTTCCTTCTCAATCGGGGTGAATCAAATTTATTGTCCTTGTCTGTTTAAAAACGAACTTCAAGAAGTAGTTTAAAAGTAAACTCGAACTGTAGCCTAGTGTTTCAAGGCTTTTACAGAAAATAACTAGGGTAGAAATTGTTTTGAAGAACGTTTGAAGTTTGGATTCAAATCGTGTTTTACAACTCGTCGTAACTCGAATCAGCATTCGCGGCGTCCTTTGCCTGTGATGCGTGTCAGTCATTAATGAAACCCCTTTCCCTCGCGGTTGACATTGAAATGTTTTCCTTTTTGGACACACAAAGGAAGAGATATAATTCCTCGCGAAAGTGCGAGGCCGAAGGCCTTCGGCGTAGCGGGGGTTTATTAATCCTGCTGTCCCCAAAAGAGCTCACGCGAGAGCATTCCTCGTGTGGCCGTTTATACACGATGCACTTTTTGTTTGTTTGTGGAGTTGGGGGATGACATGACGTCACACGGACGCGCTCGTGGGCCTAATGGCTTAAGGCGCTAACTTTTTAAATCTGATCTTCGGGATTGAGGGCGTAAGTTCAAATCCTGTCCTTCTTACTTTTTTTCCGGTTGTCAAAATCCCAGGCCGTTCTTTTTTTTAAATCTGTCCCTTTTTCTTTGCTTAACTAATAACATTGACTTCGACGTAATCTTTGTACCACGTTAAATATAGAAACAGGAACCGGCTGCTGAAGAATAACAATTTTTACTCCCAAGTTTGTTTATATCGAATAAATTTATATACGTGGTCATTTTGTGAAAAAAAAACCGGCTTATGTTATTAAATCCATTATCAACAACAGGAAAAAGAAAAGAACGACTCGAGGAATATTCTCAAGTGACGATTCAAGCATATGGCTTAGTTTTCATTGTAGACGCGAAGACTGTGTAGGCCCTGAAAATAATTCGCCGATTCCGATATTGCGAAGAAGATTTTACCTACAAAGTAGCGAGGTGGGTTTCAGATCATTCGGACGTGAGAAAGTGGGGAAAACAGTGACAAGAGCGCTACAATTTATTACAGATGGGTGTCGGGAGACGAGCGAGACGCCAATCGAAAACCAAATCCGGTGCCAAAAACAAAAACCACGGCGTTTCGTCCGTGCGATTCTCCAGAAACCTTGCAAGGCGATTTCTTGGAAACCTTGTCAGATCAAATCGCGTAGCCCCGTTACTAGGCCAACAACAACAAATCACCCGTTTAAAACGACGGTTATAAACCGGTTCTAACCGGTTTACGTAAGGGCGCCAGGTCTATAAATTATGCCCCAGGCCAATTCATGGCGCAGTCTTCATCAATTTGGTGTTTGTCTTTGCTTGTGGACAGAACTCTGTGAAGCTTGCTGAGAGAAAAAATGTTTAATCTGGGGCTCAACTTCCTTTAAATTCCTACTGAGAAATTCAGCAGGACAAGGACTGCACAAGAACAGGTTCGTCCGCCAGGGGACAATAAATCACTGTTCCAGGGAGTATATGCCAACGAAACTTCCAGAAACATCGTGAGGCGGCGACTCGAAGCGAATCGTCAACGAGCCAGGCGCCGAAGTACAACAGCAGACCTCAGAGCAAAGAGAACAACTATTAGCTCAAAGAATACAGGCCCTACAGCAGGAAACTGAAGATCAGAGGAACAGGATACTGGAATATCAAAGGCAATACAAGGCAAGGTAAGCGGGGAGAAATTAACAAACCATACAAGATAGGGAATTTTGCATTAAATTTACATAGATTAAAATGAAGCTTCATACGTGTAAACAACGAGACACCATAAACAAACAGCGAGAGCGTAGATTAGCAGTGCAGATTCGACAAAATACTGCCGACCGAATACAAGCCAAAAAGCAACTGAAGAACCGAACGAACTGCACGGTGTACAGTACAATTCGCGACAAATACTGCCGAACAGAATACAATGAGAAACTGAACACGCAAGAATACCGAGATTACAAGTATTCTGAGACCAAAATTAATACAGACCGACTTTTTAGTAGAATCTGACTGAACAAGTATCATAGATTGCAATTTAAGCAAGGGAAAGGGCGATGCAAGGCGCGCTTACAGTTAGAATCGCGAGGAAGAGGAGAAACATTCGGCTTACAAATCGGCTCGAGATTAATGATGCCACGCGTAGACAACACACAACGATTTACAGCAACAGGCAAGTAACAGACTAAGCAGGGAGGAATATCTTTCGAATGGATGGAGAAATCCCGATCAGCCTTTAACACGCGAGCAAACGCATGGTTTTCAGAACGAAAAATTTGGCAAATTTTCATGACTGTCAATGAACAAGTTTTCAACAGACAATCAGTGCATCACATGTAAGGACACTTGGCCAACAAAACAAACCTTACCTGCTCATAATTTTTCAATTGCCTCAGGATGCAAGCGTGACAAAGGAAATCCAAACATGTTTATTTCTCTCAAGAAAATGACATGCATCCAGGTTACTGTTCCACTTGAATTGGCAAGGCTTGACAGAAATTGAAGTAGTATGCTAATTGCAAGAGCTTGCCCAATTATGTGTGTTTATCGTAAACATGGTGGCCAAAGAGGTTACAAGGGACATGTTTTTGAATCTTCCACAAGAACATTCAGGGACATTTTTTGACTAAGCTGCCGAGCTAATGTTACTGAACTTCCCATACCCTGTGTAATTCGAAGACATGGAGCTGAGAATACACACACAGAGATTGCAGAGTAAGAAGACAAAAGGTACTTCCCAAGCAATTAATTGGCTTAAAGATCAAACAATCCTTTCTATGCTAACATTAAATTGATTTTTGAAGCTCTGCAGCGCCTACGCAGTTTGATGGTAATACCCCTCCGATCTCCCAACAACCAGACTGATCCACAACAGCAAAAGCACTGAAACTGGCACTGAAGAAGGAGCCTCCTCAGAACATAACCATTGAAAATCCATCATGACAGCCATTCCTTTTCATTCCACTACCTCAAGCACAGCATATCATGAGCAGGCAATGCCTATAAGAGCAATTAATTAATGGTGAAGATCCGCTTGAACTGGCCATCAAATGAGCGGACAAAACCGATTAAATGAATTCCAGACAGAGGTGTTGGCTACAATGGCTTTTCTGTCCCAAACACTTCTTTCCTTATGGTAAAGGCGATCCTACCAAGAAGGCTCGTCTCAGAGAAGTTTCATCATTAACAGAAGGCTTTAAAGCGATCTCATTAAGTATGCTGATCTTTCACCAGCGCAGACCATTTACCTGGCGATTTGCATCACGACCAGCGATTTCCATATTTGGGGCCGACTTAACATGAAACACCGACATCACATTGGTTATCCACCAAGCTCCGCATTTTACCCTCAGCTTCAGAACCCCACAAGATGCCTAATTTAAAACCACTGAGGAACTTCGTAACTTCGCCAAATGGTTAGGACGCAGATGTCTACACAAGAACAACTCATGAATCGCGTTCACAACGATATGTCCGCTAAGATACAGGGCACTAGGGCAGTACTGGCGACCAGCGTTAACAAGAACTTTAATAAGGCACTAATTACTGCAGAAAGGCTCGCCTACATGCTCTTTTACTTTCCAGTGCAGCAGATAACTACTGGCCAGATCTACATCGACCTTCTTCAGAGCCTGCAAGTATCCCCACCTGTCTATTCGAATTAAAAGCCTGTCATAGTATCATCCTCACTCTTAACAGATTGCCTACTTTTGTTACAAGATTGAAGAATTTTTTCTATGCACTGGCTGGATCGTGTCCTGGGTGGGCAGAATGGAAATGGCTTACGCTTTGAGTGGCCGGGCACGAGGCAGTAATTCATGCACATGGTTGTGGTCAAAGCTTATACAATGATGTCCGGGACCTTAGCGATCTGTGTTAAGGTAGCTGCCTTCGGATGGAAAACTGCAGCTCATTCTGGCGCCTCTCAATGAGAGAACACAACCATCCTTAATCAAGAGATGGCAGATGGACTTCAGAAAACCAACACATAGATGAAGGAAATCAAGCCCAAGTCAACAGTTATTGAATATGTAGACTTCCTGGTGACCAACCTAATTTAATGAGTCACTTCCAACAAGAACATTGGACTGTAACCTTTTCCCACACACCCATCAGCAGTGCCATTTCCAAGGGACAGATGATAACTATCATGCTCTGGTCAATTCAGTTGGAACGTCCACACTTAAGTGCAAGCACAGCCTACCTAGTCATACTTAAAGTTAAACCTGGCCAGCAACCAGCATAGCCGCTTCAAATTACCCAAAGGACTGTCATGAAACTAGAACACTTCCATTGATTTTGTCAGCTCATAGTTAAAGATGCGCAATGACGACCAGAGAAATGACAGCAGATGAAATAGCAAAAGCGCGCGTCAAAAGTCAAACACTTACATCTACTAAACGCCAATGATGATAGAATTAATTCCCATAACCATGTTATGCTGCAACAACTGGAGAGCAAATGTGGATCTCCAAGGCAATCGTTGATACTGATGCAATGCATCCCTCGTTTACATGGCAAAGTATGCCACAAAAGGAGAACCAAGATCCCTAGTCAGCATCAAGACATACTTAGAAGTGTTGTGTGAACATGCTTCAGGGGGGGGGGGGGGGTGACAACGACATGGCTTCATCTGCATTACGTTCGAAGCAATGATTCAAGTTGTTGGAGATCGTGACATAGGATCACAGGAAACTGCTTGCACTTGCTTCTTTGGAAAACCTCTGTATTCCTCAACATTCACATTCCTCTGTGTCTCACTGGATGGAAGCAGAATAGTTCGTTACTGGACAAGATGAGAATGATAACCATGGTGATGAAGCATCTAGATCCTTCAGTCATTGATTGAATTATGCTTTCCAGGGCATCAGTGGCAAGAAAAGAAACTCCTGAAATTCAAAAATCTCAATATTGTTGCAGTTTGCATCCAATTACTATGTAACCAAGGGAGAGCTAAAACACACGGGAAACAGGAAAGTAGTAATCAGGGCATTTCCAAATTTCTCTTCAATCCATCTGGAAAGAACTATGGCAATTACTGCAAGTATTCACTAGCTTATATTCAAATACATAGCCATGTCTGGACAAGTTAGTTCAGCTTGGAATGAACTTGAAAGACTAATGATGACATGCCACATACAATGCTAACCGATTGACTTTTTCTCATCTCTCTGAAACTGCTTCAAAATTATGTACACAATGTTGGGCACAAGAGCTAGAACTAGCCCACACAGTTACAATGAACAAGGCAACGAAGATGGATGATGATGATGATAACCGACAATGAAACTACCCAATCAGAGAAAGAAGAACTCAGAAGAATGGATGTTGCTGTGTCGGTTAAATCAACACTACGAAAATGATATCGCACGAAACAGATCATCTCAAACCAACCAATCCGGACAGTTTGACTGGACAGCAACAGCGAGAATGATGCCTCACTCCCCATTTGGTTCGGGAAATCAGCAAACTGGATATGCGAAACAAAGAAATGAAGCAAGAGAAGATCCCACAGTGATTATCAATCAACGCCAGTCAGGAACCAGTTTAAATGTCGATACACTTTCAACACACAGAGATCAGCGTCTGGCTTATAATATAGTGTGCAAATCATCAACAGAGCCTTAACGAAGCTGACACTCCTTCTTGAACGCACTTTATATGATTGTTTTAGGTACTTACTGCAGGAGACAGGGAAGTCATATCTTATTAATACATTGTTCAAACCTTCTAGGCAATAACTGCATCTTAACAGGTACATGACTGGCATGGCATGGATACTAATGATTCAGGGATGTACTGCGACTTACTTCTGCAGTACAGCTGCCGGTTCGTACAACAATAACAATGAGTTACAAGGAGCTGCTAGCTGCAACGCCTTCAGCTTCAGCGCTTTGTCTTGGAAACATTACCTTCATTCTGGATGAATATGTTCTATGCTTGGACAGGAAGGACCAATAGCTGCTTGGCTTGATAAGCGGTTGACGGCGAAGCAACCTGGCAAACCTTTAATGTACCACTTGGAGGAAATTTCAGTTTAATTCTACTTGGAGATTTTGGACAGACTGCCACCTGTTGGAGATAGGGCAATTTATTCTCTCTCCCTCGGGATCCAGTTCTAGGGAGACCATGGCCATACCATTTTTATAACTCGCTGTTTGTCACTGGTAGTAATACTGCATAGGGAAAAATGGTCGTGACAAGCTGGAAACAACCCATAAGTCAGAAATGTTCAGAGCACTTTCTTCTCAAACATACGAGATGGCAACATTACTCAAGATGACTGGCAAAAACTTCAACGAACAGAACACCACAAAAAGTCGAGACATGGAAGACTTTATCAGATGCAGTGGCGATTATTTTTTTTGAACAAACAAAGTGTTGCGAAGTATACCATTTGAGAGAATTACACACATTCTTTGTCTTGGTCTTGCGACACCTATTGTTTCGAATATCAGCTGTCGCATTCAGGAAGAAATGCAAGGGCTGCAAAGTTCAGATGATGCTTGGAGGTCTAGATTCAGAAATTGTTTCTAGCAAGAGAAGAGGCAGCTGTCATGCGGTTTTGTTTTTAAAAAAAATACAATCAAACCTTTTTTTTTTTTTTCTGGCAGGAAGTTGGATTATGTCAAATGGTGGCCATCTGGTATTGTTCGAAGACCTCATATTTCACCCTGAACCCGGCCCTACCCCCGTGGGTCCTACCCAGTTGCAAGCACTTGTAGGTGTACAATTTCCACGAACTATCACCGGACGCATCCTTTCTGAATCAAACCACAGACCTACTACCTGATCCCCCGACACTTATTTTGAATGGGAAGAGTGAAGGACAGCGGTTATCCAGACAACAACTGCCACTTAGACTGACGCTATGCAATGACAATTCACAAGTCTCAAGGTCAAACATTATCACTTCAAGCAGTCATTATGACTTAGGAAAGCAGAAAGAGCTGCTGGATGGTACTTTTGTGGCTGCATCCAGAGGTGCGCTCCTTACAGAAATGTAGTGTTTCGCAGCCAATGTCTTTTCAACAAGACTTCAGTCAATAGTCAAGAGTAAAACAATTACAACAACGGGGGGGTACTCCAAAGGAAGAAGAAAGGTTGAGACACCTTGCTCAAATTACAAGCGGATTCAATATCAACATCTAAATTGGTTAATTCATATTTATTACTTCATTTGCATTAATCACCAAGCAGGAAATACTACAGATCTCTCGTCGCCCACTCCTAACAAGGTCGATGGACAAGTCATTATAACATTGTGATACATTGTATATCTTGTTAAGGTATTACATCGAAATTTAATTAGACATTTCATTCACTAACTTATTACAGGTAGGTATTTCGGTTCATTTCCTTTAAGGTATCACCAAAACATATCTTTGTGTAGGTGAGTGACTTTAATTATTACTGTACAATGAATAAAATATTATTACATAGGAATATTATACAGGTAGTCATACTTTACAACAATACAGATGCATGGAATCCCCGATTTCTCAAACCCTAGATTTCTCAACAAACCCCTAATAACTCAATACAAAAAGTTATTTACACTTGGATTTTGTTTCACTGTAATTTAATTTAAACACAATATTCTCAAAACAAATTTGTCAAATTCATCTCGCCTTGGAGGTTCAATAAATCGGGATTCCCCAAACTGGCATATAACAATGTATCGAGATTCCACAATTAAACCTAAACATCAAATCAGGTTAGTGACTTTTCCTATATATATTACATGTACTAACAAACGTACTGTTTATAAGACATAGCTGTCAACTTCTTTAAATATTTAGCCGCGTTACCCCACCCTCTCCAAAGAAATTAAGTTCTTGACAAATATGCCACCAGCCTGCTTATTTAACAGAAGTTACCGTATTTAATATCTATCTACAATGTACAGTTGAAACTCTCTTACACGCGACTCCACCCTCAGGCAGAATGAACTTGTCGGCATTGTACAGAGGTGGCTAATTGTAGGGATATTTCAGTTAAGAGTAAAGTCGCAGTTGATTAGTGCATGCTCACAAAGACCAAATGCCTGCGCCTGTTTGTGCAGAAGGCAGTCATTATAGAGAACTAAGTGGAATTGGCCATTACTATTTGTAGGGTACACTGTAATATAAATTACAATATGAGGATTTATAACCAAAATCACTTTACTTTTCAATGTCACTTCTGTTATAATAACAGTGGGCAGATCTAGGGGAGGGGCCCTGGGGGCCCGCCCCTCCTCCCCCATGTTATTGTGCAAAATTACTTGTGGGCAGAAATATTCACACTATATTTTTAACCAAAGCAATTAAAAAGCAGATTATCCTTAACCAGTAACAGCAACATTTAATACAGCACTTTTCAGTTGTCATAATTTTCAATTTCCTTAGTTAATGTGTCTATCACCTACCAATACACTACAAAGGAGGCAGGGTCTTGACATCGATATAAAATACAGTAGAACCCCCGCTTTACGGACACAAGTTAATACGGACGAACCCGCTTATTCTGGACGAGTTTTTGTTTGATCCTGACGACACATATTTTCTCTTACACTGGTATATTCTACCCCACTTAATAACGGACACCCGTTTAATATGGACACTAACGTCTTTTTCCCAATGTCCCTTTGGTGTCTTTACCCCGGTAAAAATTTAAAAAAACCGGGTTTCCACTGTACTTTTTGTATTCAATGTATTCAAGTGCAATTTCCACAAATAAGGACAATTCCTATTTTAGTTTTGTCCACTTAAAAATTACACGGCAATGTAAACAATGTAAATAATGAGTAAATTTATATTGACAAGGCAAGGCTTAACACTTGAGGAATTACTGTTCAAATTAAAGTAATCTTCCAAACCTGAATTTTAACTATGGCTTATAGGAAAACACTACTAAACCCATTTATTTCCAATAAACAATACCACTTATGCTGGCTTTTCATCTCAAAACATTGTCTGGAAGTTTTTCACTTAGTAAAGTAATTCAACTGCATTGCCAAATATGTACTGCTAACAGAAAAATATTAATACCCACCAACCCAGGACAGAAAGTGTAAATGGACAATTTAATAAGACAGGGGTTCTCAAAAGCCAAACCTTTTTACAGTATGAATCTGAACTGGAATTTACAGGGGGGGGGGAGAGGGGGGGGGGGGGGGGGGGGGGGGGAGGGGGGGGGGGGTTCAAAACAAAAAACCTTCCGTGCTGGGTATGGATATTTTCTGGAAACACATATTCCAGTTCGGATTTAAGAGGTGCACATAGGTGAGGGAGGGGGAATTAACTGCAGATGGCCCTTGCCTTGCTAGAATAGGGAGGGTTTGAGATAAAAATTTCAGTTCCTCAAATAAGGGAGGAGGGGTACTTTTGTGCACTTCACAACAAGGGGGGAGTTGGAGGAGGAACCTGCCCCTCCCCTAAATCCCTTACTGCCCCACAATTAGAGACTGGCCAATTAGTCCTCTTCTCCAGGGATCAATCTCTTCAAATTTATAACAAATATATCTTACTAGCTCCCTACTCAGGACAATGATATTGAATATATACAATTCAGTTAATGGCCATATAACCCTTCGACAAACTCCCCCCAAAAAGGGGGAAATGTCACTCCCCGAGCTTCGCGAGGACTTGCGAGTCACGTATTACTAGTAAATATCTTACTAACCTCGTCTTCTCGTTCCGTACTGTAAGTTACGGATCCTCGTTTTTTCCCCTTCGATTTATGGCCCGCGCGCTTCGCGCTTGGGCCATAAATCGAAGGAGAAAAAACTCGGTCCGTAACTTACCGTACGGACCTCGAACTCGGTTAGTAAGAGGTATGTAATTCTCAACCCACTGACAAGTCACATTACGAATTTGATTCATATTTGAACAAAATGAGTGGCTTTGTTCAGCAGGAAAGCGAAAATCGATTGAGCATAATGCGGAAATACACCAGTATTGTACTGGATCCACTGAATTTAAATAACTGCCGAGTGAACGAGCTCGAGTCTGTCGAGGATGATCTACCCCTAAACTATATTTAAATGTATACCACGTACAACTCATGCTATGATTTTTTTTTCCTGAATACATGGCAAATATATATATTCCGAATGTCGTTTAATAATTTTTTTTGAAGCAATGGCATGCTTTTCTCAGCTCAATTACACCACATAAAAGGTTTTTGCTTTCTGATATTCGTAGTGTTTTGTAAGCAAACTGATAATATCATTGAAATGCCCATGCACTTTTGTCCACAAGCTATAAACGATAGAAATTAATGTACGCCATCTTTTGCCATGTTTGGAAACAGTAATTTCTAGGTATTTCAGATAAATACAGCTCGTTCTAAACCAATCACCTTTCATAAATTTCTTATAGCCTGTGTTATAAAGTAAGAGATATAACACTGGGATAACTGCATGAAACCGTGAGAATTCCCAGAACAGATAAACGATAAGAAAAGACTATTAATTAAAAGGTATAGCTTATTTGATAAGAAACAATACTCGTCAGATGATGTCACTGTTTTTCTTAGAAGTGTGTACAAAAGATGAATTCGATTTCCGAGAATTATCGAGAAATTTCGGCATTTCTCGGTTGACACATATCAGTTTAGACTTGTAATTTTACTTTTTTTTACTAATGAACTTACAAGGATTTCCGAAAGAACTCTCGAGTGTTTTCAAATACTTTATACTTAATATTATATAATTGTAGCGAATTGTGTCAATATAGTGAAGAACTTGGAAACAGCTTCGAAATTGACCCATTCCCTCAAACTTTGCTATCATTGTTTTGACAAAAACAGAACTTGTTTCCGCACTATACAGAAACTGCATTAACATTTAGAACCAGATTTATCAATTCATACTTATTAAATGAATTAACTTGAAATTTATTACTCTTCACAGGGTCGCCAATTAGGTAATCAATTCGGTATGATGAGCATATTGGATGTGTATAATTTGTTACGTTTTGGAATAGTGGTTGCTTCCCTGGCGGTGATTGCTGGGATCTTGTGGGAAAGAAGAGAGAGACAAAACGCCATGAACAAAGGCAAACCCCAACCAAGGTGTGTAATAGAGAACGCCTTGTTATTTTTGTGTCCGTGAGTCCCATTACTAACTTGAAATTTAAATGATTGTTCTTATGAAATACCAAACCCTTCAAATGGGTTAAATTCTGTTGCTGCATATAAGGTAAGAAAAAACAATGAACCAATTTCTTCGCAAACATATTCATCTGTAAGCCGGCATTGGATACAGAAAATTCACGTCACTACTATTATGGAACACTTCTGATAACGAGTCCCAAGTAAAGGCCAGGCCTCAGTTGTACAAAAGAAGGATAACGCTGTCCACCGTTATAAATGTCAACAAAACAAACTATGCTATCCAGTAGATAGCGATTTATCCGGCGGATAGCGTCATCCATCCGCTGAACAACGGGTCCTCAGACTGAAAATAAAATGCTTCTCAAGTAGAAAAACTTCGTTTCCTAATTTAATCTCTTTTACAGCACCGCCACTTCATCCAATTCCCAACTTAAGATAAATGGAGAACATCAATCAAGTGTCCACCAAGTCGTTTAGCCCAACGCATGCTCCAAAACTCAGAGAAGGTCACAAGTGGTTCTCCGTCAGTTTACAAGCTTCCAATGAAAGTAGAATTCAGGCGAAAAGAAAGCATGATTGGCAGGCAAAGTATCGGTGGTGGGCCCAGTCATCTCGTTGGTGATAGAACCGAAAAGGTCCTTATGGTAGTAGGAGCAACGGAGCTGGTAAGACAACTCTAATCAACGCGATGGTCAACTACATCTTGGAGTAGAGTGGAAAGATAACTTCCGATACAAGGTCATTATCGAAGATCAGACTGCATCTCAAGGTCACAGACAGACAAACGACATCACTGCTTACACGTTCTATCCTATGGAGGGCTCCGCTATTCCTTACGCTTTTACCATCATCGACACACCTGGCTTTGGAGACACGGCAGGACTAGAAAGAGACAGAGAAATCACCAAGCAGATTAAGGAGTTCTTTTCATTCCCTCCTCCGGAAGGCATTGACCACCTTAATGGAATTGGTTTTGTCACCCAAGCTTCCCTGGCCCCGCTTACTCCAACGCAGGAGTACATCTTTGATTCCATCCTGTTTCATGTTAGGGAAAGATGTTGCTAAAACATCTTTATGCTGTTACATTTGCAGATGGTCAGCGGCCCCCAGTAATGGATGCCTTTGAGAAAGCCAAGATCCCAAGTCACACGTTTTTACAAATTCAACAACTCGGCCCTTTTTGCAGAAATACTGAAGAGACAGACGACAGCTTCGATGCGATGTTTTGGAAGATGGCCGTTTGTTCCTTTAAAACGTTTTTTGCTGAATTTGAAACATCTGACTGCGTCAGCCTCCAACTCACCCAAGAGGTATTGAAGGAAACGCGAACAGCTAAAAACCTTGAATGAAGGGCTGAAACCGCAGATTACCATGTGTCTCAACACAATTGAAGAAATGCGAAAGGAAGAGAATATATTAAAACAGCGTGAAACGGAGATCGAAACAGACAGGTCTTTTACGTATTCAGTTGGAATTATGAAGCCACGCGAGATCGACCTTAGAGGGACGGGAAAGCACACTACCACATGTCTCCGATGTAACTACACATGTCACGAAGATTGTCCATTTGCAGATGACAACGACAAGCGTCGGTGCCGGCGCTATGGCTCAAATGGCTTCTGCACAGTCTGCACTCAGCGTTGCCATTGGGCAGAACATAGGAATCTTCCCTACCTGATTGAGTACGAAATGGTGAACGAGATAAGAACATCAGACGACCTCAAAAAGAAGTATGAAACAGCTGTTTTCAGGAAGAGCAAGTGCAAGGCATGGTTGAACAACTGGATGATTTTCTCGTGAATGTGCACACTAAAGTCCTCCAAATGATTGTCCCAAGCTCAACAAAGCCTTCGCCGTTTAGATGATATTGCCCTCAAGCCCAACCCACTGACACAAGTACAGTACTTGGAGCTGCTTATTGAATCAGAGAAGATCGAAGCTAAACCTGGATGGAAAAAGCGCGTGCAATATTACGAGGAAGCCAAACGTCAAGCTCAAATGTTGTCGAAAGTAAAAGATGTCAAGGCAGCTGACGCAGATGATTCAAGAGCAGGCAGCTAGTGGAGAGAAATGGTATTCCCGAATCAAATTCTGGTGATTTCACGAATGATCGCAGTGGGTGAATTATTCAGAAGGAAGCAAACATCAGACTTTCCTACAAACAACTGAAACAAATTGCACGAGCTTCTCTTTGACAAGGAACTTTATGATTACAAGAGTTTCAACTGAAGACTGTAGACTTTTAGTTGATATAAAAAGAGACACTTTCAGAAAGGAAGCAAACACAAGTCCGACTTTCCTACAAACATTAAACAAATTGCATGACCCGGAACGTTATTAATTGTGACCAGTTGACGTATTTCAAGACTTTCAGTACTGTAGACTTTTAGTTGGTAAATTTAAAAGGGACATTTGAACTTTGCAGTAATATTTAGTGAACAGTGTGTTGTACAACCTAGCATAATCTTTATACCTTTATATACAGAGGACATTGTAAACCAAACATTTTAATTTTGAGATTTAGCTGGAATATAAGATATTGGCAGAAATGCGTAACAGAAGTCTTCTCGATTCGGTGCCTTTTAAATAAAGGCCTCAGTGTAGCACGATTTCGCACAAATAATTTTGCGACATTCGAAATTACCGTGACTAAGATTTAAGTAAAGCTCAAAACAATAGCATTACTACATAGTTAGATAGAAAAAATGCAATTTGATTCTTGGTCCATCGCAATTGCAACACAAATTAAACATTAGAAATTACATTTTGTAAAGGCCAATGATTAAGAGATGTGCAACCTAATGAAGAGCTACTCTTGACTGCCTCAGTAGACAACATTCTGAAATGTAATCCTTTTACTCGGTTTACTTAGTGGCTGTTATCGTATATTTTTATTTTATCTAATACTCTTTAGGGCATAAAAATTTAAAAGTGATAGTTGTAAGCAAAAACTAATAATGGACATGAGAAATTGTGATTGCACTTCGGCTTTTTACGTAGGTTTAATAACAAAAAAAAACTATTAGGTTTTCTTGTGATTTTCATTTGCTTTCTATCCATTAAAAGAGCTATTGTCGTTAATATCATGTGTGCAGTTTTCAAGAATATTTCGTGACGTCATTAAGCAAAATGTGTACGAGCAAACAAACTTAAACACAACGAAATAGCACCTGATAAGCGAAAAGAGCATATACCAGTTTAGTTTACTAAGATAATACCTCTTGGAATGTAACAAGTGGAAATCTAACGGTAGCATTAGTTCAAGTGTTTTAAAACGCATTACAAATGTCTGTCATATATGATGTTTCATTTCTCAGTACAAGAGTTGCCTTAGTTTCCTAGGCCTCTTTTTGTTTTATATTGCCGCGTTCAGTCCGTCCCGGTGAATGACGAACAAATCAAGGCCTGGCAAAAGAGCCGTATCAGGAACTACTTGTAATGCAAAGCGATCCAACATAAGATCGTGTATGTGATGAATTATAATGGATTTTGGGCAGATTAACTCGATAGCCGCGAGTATTCAAGCAGAAGAAATATTTTCAAGAGAAACCAAGGCACGCCAAACTATCATTCTCGTCCCTAGTAGTCAGTGATCCTTTTGGACCAAAAGGATCGCTGACTTCTGGGGACGAGAATGCCAAACTATCGGTATACAATAACTATATGCATGAGGCGCGAAGTCCGTCGGGGGGGGGGCAACCAGTGTGTCACTTCTTTCATACTGAAGAACATTGCACATACAGTTTAATCTCGTTATTACTAGAAAGCTATAAACACCGTGATGAAATAAAGAATTCCCAGTTGACACTGGTAAACATGTTGTTTAATTAATAAAGCCACAACACGCGCGTAGACATTTGAAAAGCGTATTTCGTCTTGGAATCGTGTGACTGGCATTCCCTAGAATCATTGCCATAATTCTCTGAAATTCTAGGAAGTGAACACAGTTTGGGGCAGACAGATGTAATCGTTTGGTCAGGTCGCATTACTTTGGGAAGAAAATATAACATTGTTTCATTGTTGGAAATTGCCTAACGAAAATTGTTGGCTTCATTTTTTCCCGCCTGTGAATTTCATTGGTTCATTGCACGTGAACAGAAAGTGACCTGGGATGGCGTGGGCGAATTATATAAGCTATGTCCATATGGTTTTATATTTATTCTGACAAATCAGTCATAAAAAGAAAGTCATCGCGTAGGTCCGGACTTTATTGCCGGCAGAGCCTCAGCTAGAACCAACACACTATTCTGGGTGGTCAGCATTTTACTCGTAAAACCGTCTCAGTCGATTTCCGGTGAATGTCAGAATGGGGGCATGCGCAGTTTGCTGTGTACTGCTGTACACAAGGCCTGGGCTGTGTACTGGGGTTATGTTTGTCTTACGTCACGTTGATTTGATCTGCAATGGTAATATTAAGATTAGATTAAAAGTTTGTTCGAATATGATCGTTGTTTCTTGTGCTGCTTTTCCTGTGTAAATCACGTGGTATTCAGTCTACGATTGGATTATATAACTCACGTTTCTTTTGCCGTTTTAACCAGTCGAGGGTCACGTTTATTCAATGCATGCAGTCTATATATAGCGTCTGTACATCCGGCCGAGGAGGAAGGAGGACGGACGAGGAACAAGGATCTCAGGCTGCAAATTTCTCGTTGTAAACTCATTATTTATAAAACTACACGGATAAAAACATGTAAAATACGACAACAAAGATACAGCACATGGCAACCTCGTTCCCAGAGCCTTGGGAACGAGGTTGAAGCACATGGGTTTTGTCAAGTCCACAATGCTTTTTTCGTCACAAAAAAAAAAAAATGTTCCACGTGCTTGGTCACACTGTCACGCTATCCATCCTGTCAGTCAAACCAATTCTTTACAATAGTTGTTTGTAAAACTTCAAAATATCATGATCATACAATGAGACTTGTGTATCTTATACTGTCCATTATTGAAATCGTGAATTTCAGGTCGGGGGCCAGCAGTCACCTTTCATCAGGAAATAAAGTATTAATACCTAAACATTTCTTTAACCACCAGTCAGTATTCAAGGCTAACTTTAATGTGGACTGTTGATTAATAGTAGTGGCTGTCGTTCAGCGAGGAATGCGAAAGTTACATTTGGCGCTTGAGGCATATAAGTGAAGTACGCCGATGGAGTCGAACTGAATCTTTTATAAACACAGGCCGTTCTTATTTTAGAAGAAGTCCCCTTCTTAAGCGCAAATTCAAGCAACAGTGTTGACTAGGGACTCTCGTTTAGCGGTACAAAAGTATACCTCCACTTGGAGAAAGGTGGTATTAAGATAGTGTCAGCTGTATTTCCTAGAATTGTGTATCAAAGGATAAGCTTCGATATCCCCGAGAATTCCGCAGAACTGACCAATATATAGCTAGCTCCAATGAAAATGGTCCAATGCACGTGAACATAAAGTTGATCTGTGACTCATCACGGCCCACAAAAAGAAATCATGGTGCGATTTTAACTGGAGGTAACTCTTTTATAATTACAACCTCGTGATTATCATCATGACGTTCAGTTTTATATCTTATTTGAATTACGAGGTGGCGATTTCATTTCCCTGAATCTGCTGTTGCATACAGGCCAAACTTATCGTCTTCTTACAAGACATCTCTTTGGCGGGTAAGCATGGCAAGGAATGTGGTTTTGAAAAAATCAATGCCTTATGTAAGAGTTTTACTTCAGTATTACATGTATATAAAATGTACGCAAAGGCTAGTGTATTTGGTTTTCAGTAGTCCTTTCTATGCGGCCCTCATGCCTCACTAGGTGTGAAAGAGGATAAATGAAACAAATAACGATAAGTTTTCGATTTTGTTATAGTCCCTGCAACGGCAATGTACAGTGTTACAAGTCCAGCTTAACTATAAACTCAATAATGAAATGGCTTGCTCTCTATGAGTAGGAAATGCAGTTTATGTTTCCTTTGAAATTAAAGCTATGAATGACTTCGTTCGTCACGCCAGATGATTTGTCGGGCGGCGTTCGTGTCGCCGAGGAATTGCCCGCACTTTTTTCGTTTCAGAGTTTTCTATTTCCAAAGAATTCCAAGCCCAGAATTGAAGCAATTTCGGAAAAATAGTACTTATTTGTTTAATATGTATTTTATCAAGAATATTCTTAGTGAACATTTTCATTTTGAATTCATTTCATGCGGTTAGTTGGACTGTCTGAGTAAGAAATAACAACACTGTCAAATCAAAGGGGGCCCGTTTTGAGATGCCTTCCTAAACGTCAAAATAGCATTAGGAAGGGAACTAAAACACACCGCACGGCATGGAGGAACTGACAAGGCCTTTTCAACTGAAAAATTTGTATTGAGGCGCAAGTCGACTGATTCATATAGTGTGGCCTAAAGGCTTATTCTCAGAAATGGTTATCCATAAAGCGTACTGGAAAGATGAATTTGTTTTCCGGGACAATACCCAAATAAAAACAATAACTGAAGGGAACGATGGAGTTTCCGGTCTTATTAATAACCTTGATAATATTCCGTCTGAAAATTCAAGGTCCCTATATTTCGTAACATGTCTAGAAACGCTCAATTCTATTTCCCCCGAAAAAAAAGAATTTCTTTCTCATATCGACCCAGCAGTCATTTCACGGCAGACCAAATGCAAAATGGTGAAAATTTTCATTTTAAATTCCAGACCTAGGCTTCGTCTGGATAGCCTGCGTCGCACACGGACTTGACAAGAATATTTTCGGTTTCAAATACGAGAATTTAATCGCAGACCTTCCGATCTACCATGGCAGTATATTTGAGCGTGGTTTACAATCCTCTTCTTCGTTGAATTTCTCAATAAGTGAAGGCAATTGTTTTCTCCACCCACGGACGAGTCCACATTACGAATTTGATGTTCATCTTTTTCCGATTCACCTTTGAGCAAAATGAGTTGGCTTTTGTTCAGTAGGATCCAACAATATGAATGGCCTGCTCTCTATGAAAGGAAAAAGGCAGTTATAGTTCCTTTTCAAATTAGAGCTATGAATGATTTACGTTTCCTCGGCAGGAATGGTTTGCGGCGTTCAGCGTCGCCGAGATTGCCACTTTTTCGTTTAACTATGAGTTTTTCTATTTCAAAGAATTCCAGCCCAGAATTGAACAACGGAAAAATAGTCTTATTTGTTTTTAATATGTTATTTATCAAGAATATTCTTAGTCAGGAAACATTTTCATTTTGAATTCATTTTCATGTGCGGTTATTGGAGCTGTCCTGAGTAAGAAATAACAATGCACTGTCAATCAAGGGCCGCGTTTGAATGCCTTCCTGAAACGTCGCTAAACGCAAATACATTAGGGAAGGGAACTAAAACACACCGAAACGGCATGGGGATGAACTGACAGCCTTTTCACGTGAAAACTTGTATTGAGCGCAAGCGACCTGATCATATTTGTGGCCCGACGTCCTTTTCTCAGAAATGTATCCAAAAGCTATCTGAAAGATGAATTTGTTTTCTCGGGACAATTCCCAAATATAAAGAACATAACTGAAAGGGAACGATGGAGTTCGGTCTTATTAACCTTGAATAAGATTCGTCTGAAAATTCAGGTCCCTATATTTGCTAACAAGTTAGAAACGCTCAAATTCTATTTCGTCGAGAATTTCTCTATCGATACAGCAGTTCCATTCACAATAGCAGCGCAAATGCAAAATGGTGGAAAATTTTCATTTTAAAAAATATCCAGACTAGCTTCGTACTGGATAGGCCTGCGTCCGCAGACGGACTTGACAAAGAAGATTTTGCGGTTTTGCATACGAGAATTTAATCGCAGACCTTGCGATCTACCTATGTCAGTATATTTGAGCGTGGGTTACAATCCTCTTTCGTTTGGAATTTTCCTGCAATAAGTGAAGGCAATTTTCTCAACCCACTGACTGACGAAGTCACATTACTAATTTGATGTTCATTTTTCGATTCACCTTTGAGCAAATGAGTGGCTTTGTCGTAATTATGACCGGAAATGAGCGAAACCTCGACCCCTGAGGATGATCTGTTCGAGGATGGATCTTCCCCTAAAACTTTTATATATTTAATTGTATACCACGGTACAACATCACATGCTAGGATGTCTATGGATTTGTTTTTTCTGATACAAGGCAAAACAAAAAAAAAAAAATAAAAAATTTTTACCAGATATATATTCCTGATTCACCCGAATTTTCGTTAATTTTGAAGTTTTCGTTTTGAATCGTTTTAAGCAATGGAATGCTTTTCTCACGCTCAATTACAACCATAAAATGGTTTTTGCTTTCGCGATATTTCGGGTAATATGATAATCTCATTGAAATGCCCATTTCTGCCCGGGACGTTTGGCTCCACACGCTATAGCATAGTGAAAGAGAAATTGGAAACAGCCTTCGAAATACTTTAAATACCCAGACTTTATCAATACTTCTCCAACTGCCGTTCTTATTAAAGGCCCCTTCCTTAGCTAAGGCGCAAATTTTAAGCAACAGTGTTGACTTACGTTTCTCTTGTTTGGCGGTACAAAAAACATATCACTGGTACAAAGTATTGAGTATTTCCTAGAAAAAAAAGACTCATGGTTTGATTTTAAAAAACTGCGGGTACTTTATATATTACAACTCGTAATTATCACATGACTTCATTTATCGTTATTGAATTAAAGGTTGGCTTTGGTATTTCATTTCCCTGAATGCTGCTACTGCAATACAGCTCAAACTTAGCGTCTTTCTACAAGACATCTCTTCAGGTAAGCATGGCAAGAAATTTGTTTGAAAGAAAATCAATGCCTTTATTTAGAGTTTACTTCAGTATTACCGTACATGTTTATATACCAAAGGCAGTGTATTTGGTTTTAAGTAGCCTTATTCTTAAAACTAATGCGGCCATTAGACTCGTGCCTCTACTAGGGGCGAAAGAGGATGAATGAATGAATGAATATTTCTGAAAACCCAAAACATAAGTTTACCAGCGGCATGTACAGTTTTACAAGGTCCAGCTTAAACTGGACCAATAATGAATGGCCTGCTCTCTAGTGAGAGGAAAAATTGCTTAGTTCTGTTTTCCTTATTGAAATTAAAGCTATGATAGACTTCGTTCGTCGCAAAGATGATTTTGCGGCGTTCGTGTCGGGGGCCGGAGACTCTGCGCACTTTTTTGCGTATAAAGAGTTTCTATTTCAAAGAAACTGCCAGCCCAGAATTGAACAACGGAAAAAATAGTCTTATTTGGTTTAATATGTATTTATCAAGAATATTCTTAGTGGACATTTTCATTTTGAATTCCATTTGCAATGCGGTTATTGGACTGTCTGAGTAAGAAATAATAACACTGTCAAATCAAGGGCCGGTTTTGAATGCCTTCCTAAACGCAAATACATTAGCAAGGGAGAATAAAACATCTCCAAAACTACATGGAGGAAGACATTCTGTTTAGTAAGAAATATCACTGAAAAATACTGTAAAAATTGTATTGAGCCCGCAAGCGACTGATCATATTGTGGCCAACGTCTTTTTCTCAGAAATGTATCCAAAAAGCATACTGAAGGAAATGAATTTGTTTTTCACGGGACTATTCCCAAATAAAACAATATCACTGAAAAGGGAACGATGGAGTTTCGGTCATTATTAACCTTGATAATATTCGGTCTGAAAATTCAAGGTCCTATATCTTTCTAACAATTTTAGAAACGCTCAATTCCCTTATTTTCCGAGAATTTCTTATCGCAGCAGTCATTCACAGGCAGCCAAATGCAAAATGGTGCAATTAAAATTTTACATTTTAAATTCCAGACGTAGCTTCGTCCTGGATAGCCTGCGTCGCAGTCGGACTTGACAAATAATATTTCGGTTTCATACGTTGTAAATTTAATCGCAGACCTTCCGATCTATCATGCAGTATCTGGATATTTGAGCGTGGTTACAATCCTCTTTCGTTGAATTTCTCAATAAGTGAAGGCAATTTTTACTCACCCACTGACGAGTACACATTGCCGAATTTGATGTTCATTTGTTCGATTCACCTTTTGACGCAAAATGAGTGGGCTTTGTTTCAGTAGGACCGGAAATGAGGCGAAACTCGAGCACTGAGGATGATTCTGTCGAGGATGTATCTTCCCCCTAAAACTTTTTATATATTTAATTTGTATACCAACGTACAACTCATGCTAGTGATGTCTATGATTTGTTTTTTTCTGATACAAGCAAATATACAATATATATCCTGATTCACCGAATGTCGTTAATTTTGAAGGGTTTCAGTTTTGAATCGTTTTAAGTAATGGAATGCTTTTTCACTCAGCTCAATTACCATCATTAAAAATATTTTTTTGCTTTCCGATATTTCGTATATGATAATCTCATTGAATGGCGCCATTTCTGCCCGGACGTTTGCCCACACAACGCTATAGCATAGTAATGAAATTGGAAACAGCCCTTTTCGAAATTACCTTAAAAACCAGACTTTATCAATACTTCTCACTGCCGTTTCTTTATTAAGCCCCTTCCTAGCTAGAAGGGCGCAAATTCAAGCAACTAGTGTTGACTACGTTCTCGTTTGTTTTAAGGCGGTTACCATAAAACATATCACTGTACTAAGTATTGAGTATTTCGCTAGAAAAAAAAGAAATCAATGGTTTGATTTTTAACTGGGTATTTGGTTATAATATTATTGACAACTCGTGATTATTCACATGACTTTCAGTTTATCTTATTTAATTAAAGGTGGCTTGATTTCATTTACCACTGAATCTGCTGCTGCATACAGGCCAAAACTTAGCGTCTTCTACAAGACATCTCTTCAGGTAAGGCATGGCGAAGTATGTGTTTTGAAAAAATCAATGCCTTATTTAGAGTTTCACTTCAAGTATTACAGTACATGTATATATACCAAAGGCAGTGTATTTGGGTTTTAAGTAGCCTTCGTAAAACTAATGCGGCCGTCGGTGCCTCACTAGCGGTGAAGAGGATAAATGAAACGCAAAACATAAGTTCGATTTTTGTTATAGTCCCTACTACTGGCATGTAGCAGTTTACATAGTCCAGCTTAAAAGGGGCACTGTCACAAGGAACGCATGCGCCCAGTCTCGCGAGTCGAACTTGAAAAAAGAGTTAGGGCCTAACTTTTTCAAGTGTTGAGTTGCCGAAATCCACAAATGGCGTCGACTAGTGCGCGGCGGCGACACGGTGGAAACCGTAGTAATTCTGCGGCGAAAAAAGAATATTCAATACCCCGACAAGAGCCAAGAGAGGCGTGGAACAAAACCCCATAAACCACCGATTTATCTTGAAGATAACAGTTTCAAAACATGGCCTCGAAGTCGAAATTCGTTGCAGGTTAGCGAAAGGATAGCAGTGAATAAGATACTGTCTTTCGCGACACTACTTGTTGTTTGGGAGGAGACGAGTGATCGACAACAGATGTGACCTCAGCGTGTGACCTCTCAAGCGAAAATGTACAACCACGGCTTTTCCGGTTTCGAAAGGCTAAAAGCCGTTCACGATTACCCGAAGCGGTTCTAGCAAGCCGCAACGGCTGCTAACTACCTTCGTTCGAAAAAAAATGTTTTCGAACTGCTTGCCGCTACCCTTTCGAAAAAAAAATCTCTTCAGCCGTTTCCAACGGCTGCTGCTCTAACCCGTTCATAGAAAAAAAATCTTCACATCCGTTCGAAGGTAAGCCAGGTAATCCGTTGGAGAAAAAACATTGAGCGGCCGTTTCCAAGTCGGCCCGGTGAACAACACGGCCGTGAACACCGCCGTAACATAGATAACCCCCCTTACAAAAATACGCAAATCTAAACCTACTACAGTCGCTGAACACTTTTCTTCCTCCTTTCCTAAAAATAAATCACACTGCTAACGACATGCAAATTGAAATCCCCATTGAATAAAATAATTTTTTTCTAACAGAGACTCAATACGTAAGGCTCAGGGAAGCTTTTTTAATTCACAAAAGCTAGAACACTTGAACCCCATGGCCCTTAACATCACGGCCGAAGAAAGATATTAGATATTTAGTTTCCCTACATTATTTTATTCTATTGTTTTACTGTCAATCTTTGTTATCTCTCTGACGTATTTCCGTTATGTACGCAAAACTGTTAGTAGCCTACTATATAACACGTATATCAATGTAAAATTTCCCTCATTGTAACCTGAAGAAGAACGTGGTTTTGGCACAGTCGAAATCATAGTACTTAAAAAACTTAAAAAATCCTACGGTTTGTATCGGTCTCTGCTTCTAAAAAAGAGTATATTTTCACGTTGTTTTTAGCCGATTAGATCACGTTGTTGATCGCAACGTAGCTACCAGCAGGAATTGTCGTCCACGGTTGCTTGCTTGAAAATTTTGTTCGCAACGGCTAACCGGTATCCGTTGAAAACTTTCTGTTACAAATGGATAAATCTAAGCTTGGCCTGTCCAAAAGTGCGTTGCGTTAGCGGGCCGTTGCAAATATATTTTGTATGCAAATCAATGTTTTCGAAATACGTATGCGAACAGCGCACGCTGTTTACAGGTAATATTATGACTTTAATCTGTTTTACAATAATCGTGATTAGAAACAAAATAGCAAATGCAAATATTTTCACTAACCGTCATTATGGAATGGCCGGCCAAATAATTTATGGTCACATGGGGGGGGGGCTAGGAAGTGAGCAGTTTTTCGCGCATGCGAATCCGTGGACAGTGCCCCTTTACCTATAACCAATAATGAATGGCTTTGCTCTCTATGAGAGGAAAATGCAGTTATGTTGCCTTTGTGAAATTAAAGCTATGAATGAACTTCGTTTCGTCCGCAGATGATTTGCGGGTCGGTTCGTGTCGCCAGGGATTGCCCGGCACTTTTTTCGTTTAAGAGTTTCTATTTCAAAGAATTCCAGCCCAGAATTGAACAATTTCGGAAAAATAGTCTTATTTGTTTAGATATAATGTATTTATCAAGAATATTCTTAGTTGAACATTTTCATTTTGACTTCATTTCAATGTCGGTTATTGGACTGTCTGAGTAAGAACTAACAACACTGTCAAAGTCAAGGGCCGTTTTGAATGCCCTTCTAAACGCAAATACATTAGCAAGGGAACTAAACACACACCTGAAACTTGTCATGGTGGCAGACATTCCGTTAGTATAAGAAATATCGGACTGAAAAATACAGTAAAAGCGCAAGCGACTGATCATATTGGTGCACACGATCTTTTTCTTAGAAATGTATCCAAAAAGCTTAAAGATATGAATTTGTTTTCCGGGGAAATTCCCGTAAATCAAAACAATAACTGAAAGGGAACGATGGCGTTCGGTCTTATTAACCTTGATCTCAAATTCGTACTGAAAATTCAAGGTCCTCATATCTTCTAGAGAAGTATAGAAACGCTCCATTCCTATTTTCCGAGAATTTCTTTATCGGCAGCAGTCATTCACATCAGGAGTCAAATGCAAAATGGTGAAAATTTATTCGTTTTAAATTCCAGAACTAGCTTTCGTCTGGACGTCAAAATAAATATTTTTCAGTTTCATACGGGCATTGGAATCGCAGACCTTCGCGATCTACCATGCATTATTATTTGAGGCGCGGGTTTACATATTCCTCTTTCGTTGAATTTCTCAATAAGTGAACGTAATTTCTCGAACCCACTGACGAGGTCACATTACGAATTTGATGTTCAATTTTTTCGATTCATATTTGAACAAAATGAGTGGCTTTGTTCCGGTGGGAAGAAGGGGACGAAAATTCGATTGAGTAATAATGAAATATCACCAGTTTGTACTGGATACTACTGAGGATGATCTTGTGGGGCGAGGGATTGACCTTCCCCGCTAAACTTATTATATATTTAATTGTATACCTATGCACGTAGAAAGTCATTGCTATGATTGTCCTATGATTTGTTTCTCATGAAAAATACAATATCCTGATTTACAAATTTCGTTATTTTGAAGCTTCGTTTGAAAAACTGTTTTAAAGCAACGGAATGCTTTTTCTCCGCCTCAGTCCACACCACAGACAAAAGTCTTTGTGCTTTCCGATTTTTTTTTGGTAAACTTTGACAGATCAGGCAATCTCATAGAAATGTGGCCTTTAGGTCCCACACGCTATTACAAACGATAGAAATTGCGCTGCATTCTTTTGCCATTATTTGGAAACTGTAATTGTAAAAGAAATCGCTTATTTGGTAAGAAATAACACTCCGGAGGCATGTCACTATGTTTCTTAGAAGTGTGTACCACGAGGATGGGATTTGATTTTTTCCTAGAATTCTCATAACTTAACAACGGAAACGAAACGAGTGTGGTGAAAATTAGATCCTGCGGCGAGTGGTTTCACAAATTCTATCGACGTCTATTTTTCTTTATCTAGAACACTTCAATTTAGAACGCTAACTTTGCACATTTTTTTTCTCTTTCTGAGATTATTTTCGGGATTTCTCGATCGGTTTGACACATCAGTTAATTTTTTCCTTTCAAAGTTTAGGGCTTGCCAGTTTTCCCTTTTCTTTCTTTAAAACTAAAAACTTCGCGAAACTCCGAAAGAACGTGTTTTTTTCAAATTATTTTGGCGAACACCTGCTTAATATTATATAATTGTAACGACTTGTGTTATCAATAATAGTGAAGAAATTGGGGAAACAGCCTTCAAAATTCACCCATTCCCTCAAACATTTGCTACCATTGTCAGTTGACAAAAACAGAACTTGTTTCCCACTATAACAGAAACTGCAGTAACATTTTAGAACGCAGACTTAATCAATACATAATTATTAAATGAATTTAACTTGAAATTTTATTACTATTTTCATAGGGTCGGCCAGTTAGGCTAATCAATACGGTATGATGAGCATATTGGATGTGTAATAATTTGTTGGGTTTGTGGGGATTTGTGGTCGCTTTCCTTGCGGTGGTTGCTGGGATTTTTGTGGGAAAGAAAGAGAGAAAACAAAACCCCATGAACAAACAAGGCAAAATATACCCATACCAAGGTGTGTTATAGAGATCTTCTGGTTAATTTACTGTTCGTGAGTCATTACTAACTTGAAATTTAAAATGATTTTTTTTATTGCATGCAATATAAGAGACAGTTTTACTAACTAAGGCGGTTGAAATACCGATGGTCAAAACCCTAAAACAAATGGGGTTTTAAATTATTTTGGCTGCATAAAAGGTAAGATAAAAGAAATGAAAGTGAATGAAGGAATGAATAACTTTATTTGAGTGTCAATAGTATTTAGCTAAATTGGGACCACTATTGCCGGTCCTTTGCAAAACACTGAATATTGCTGGTTTGCAACCATTTCCGAGAGATTTAAATGACAAAGACCCTGGCGGCCCATGTTGGATGACAGGAACAATAAAGCTAATTTAGAATTTTCTTTTGTTTAATGGTCTCCAACATGGCGGCGATGACGTCAGTTGCAAACCAAGAATTTACCTATCAGCCTAGTTAATTACATTTTATTTTTTTCACCTAAAGGTAATTTGATGAATAAGTAACACCACCAGTGGTTGCAGTAGACCTTATACCCTGGCCTGTCGGTTTGAAATATTATTATATTAGGATGCTATCTGCATTACGCGTCGATTCAGTCCACTGCTACGCCGACCTTCGAAATCAAAACTCATCTGAGCGGTTTTGGCAAAAGATTTCCAGTGAAAAAATGATACATGGCTATCCTTTATATGGTAGGTGTTTACTTGCGGTAAAATTCGAACACTTCCATATAAGGTATCACATGTATGATTGATGGAAATCTTTGTCAAACGCGCTAAGAGGAATTTGGATTTCTAATTTCGCGTAACAGTGAAATCGACGGTAAGAGTTTGTTTCCTCCTTCTCCAGTTTTGACCTAAAACAAATTTTACATGACACTACTCATCTCACGAACTATTGCACGAGCGGGGATCCTCGAGCTACAAGAATCAAAAGCTCTGGGGGCTTTTGGTGCATATAACGAGCTTTCGGCAACTTGTTGCGAACTAAAAATTATAAATCCTCAATGAGTCCATAAAAGATAGCTGTTTATTTGCTGACATTTTATTTTTATTTATTTTTTTATTAAACAAACGCTTGTAATACCAGCTTGCAGGCGATAGAGAAATCGATCCATGCGGTCATGACGATCCAAAATAGCATATGTCCCATTACAACATCTTATTTTGAAGAATAATTAAAATGTCACACATGATACAGAAAATTTACGGCACTACTGTTATAGAACACTATCATGACAACGAGTCCCAAGTACAGGTCATACTGTAAATAAAATGCTTCTCAAGTAGAAAAACTTCGTTCCTTTTTTTATATCTTTTACAGCACCGCCAACTTTCATCCCATTCCCAACTTAAGATAAATGGAGAACATCACATCAAGTGTGTCCACCAAGTCGTTTAGCCTCAACGCATGCCTCCAAACCTCAGAGAAGGTCACAAGTGGTTCTCCGTCAGTTTACAAGCTTCCAATGAAAGTAGAATTCAGGCGAAAAGAAAGCAATGATTGCCAGGCACAGTATGCCGGTGGTGGGCCAGTCATCTCGTTGCTGAATAGAAACCGAACAAGTCCTTATGGTAGTAGGATCAACGGGAGCTGGTAAGACAACTCTAATCAACGCGATGGTCAACCACATCTTGGGAGTAGAATGGACAGATAACTTCCCGATACAAGCTCATTATCGAAGATCAGACTGCATCCCAAGGTCACAGTCAGACAAGCGAAATCACTGCTTACACAATCTGCCCTATGGAGGGCTCCAATGTTCCCTAGCACTTTTACCATCATCGACACACCTGGCTTTGGAGACTCCGAAGGATTATAGAAAGACAGAGCCCGGTCACTGATCAGATAAAAGAATTTCTTTCAATTGCTCGCTCCTAGTAGGGTCATTGCCCTACCTTGATGGAATTGGTTTTGTCACCCAAGCTTCCCTGGCGGCGCCTTTCGCCAAGGTCAGGAGTACAATCTTTTGACTCGATCCTGTCCATGTTTGTAAAAGATGTTGCTAAAAACATCGTTATGACTTGGTACATTTGGCAGATAGTCCAGTCAACCTCCAGTAATGGATGCCATTAAGAAAGTCAATATATGGCCAAGTCAGAAGTACTTTAAATTCAACAAACAAGCGGCTGTTTGCGGAAAATATGGCGAAGAAACCGAAGAGATGTTCGATGCAGTGTTCTGGAAGAATGGGTGTCGTTTCCTTTAAAAGCCTTTTTGCTGATTTTGAAAATTCAGAGAGTGTCAGACTCCAACTCACAAAGAGGTCTGGGAAGCAGCGGGAAAAGGTTTCTACAAACTTTGATTGAACAATTGAACGCAGCAGATTACAATGAAGTCGCAGCAAAAGCGAACCAACTGGCAGAACAAGAAAAGCTTGTCTTACAACTGCATACATAAGAGATAGAAGCAAGCAAGAAGTTCAAGTATACAGTTTAGGTTACGAAAGTCCGCGTAAGATCGATCTTAGCAAGACTGGAAAACTCGCCTTAGACATGTCTTAAACTGGGAACTATATCATGTTTTGCAAAGATTGGCCCATTGGCGATGATTGAGATAAGGCATCGTAGGCCGTGCTTTTGACAAAAATGGCAATTGCAAAGTTTGCCCAAGCCACTGCCACCAGTCGAGATCACAACAGTCCTTCACTACATAAGTTGGAGTACGAAACAGTAAATGAGACAAGGAAACGTCAGTAGGATCTCAAAATGAAGTACGACAAAGCTGATTTCGTAAAGTCCCAGGTGGATGTGTGCCGATTACAGAACTAAATGAAGATATCCAGAATGTGGATACGCAGGTCAGACACCATGAAAACCAAATCCATGCAAAGTCTTGGTCGTGTGGATGAAATTGCCCTCAAACCCAACCCACTGACGCAGGTTTCAGAACCTGTAGCGGCTTATTGGATCAGAAAAGGAAGAGGCACAAACATGGATGGAAAGAAGCGCATTCAGCAGCTGACGAGGAAGCTAAACGTCAAGCTGAAATTATGTCCAGACTGATGAAGGATGTTTGGTGCACTGTCGTTTAGCTGAAAACCATACTCCCAAAAGTCTAGAGAAGGTGTCAAATGGGTCCCCGTCAGTTTACAATCTACGCAACGAAGATAGCACTGAAACGCTAAAAAGAGTATGATTGTCAGGAAAAGCATTGGTAGCCCTGGTAATCTTGTTGGTTGAGGAAACGAAAAAGTCCTTATGGTGGTAGGAGCAACAGGAGCCGGTAAGACGACTCTGATCAACGGGATGGTCAACTATCATCTTGGGCGTACAGTGGAAAGATGAATTCCGGTAACAGCCTCGTCATAGAAGATGACAAGGATTTCCTAAGCTAACAGTCCAGACAAAAGACATCACGGATTACACATTCTACTCCTATGGACGGCTCCGGCTCCGCTATTCCTTACCCTTTTACCATCATCGACACACCTGGCTTTTGAGACACGGCAGGACTAATAAGAGACAGAGACATCACCGATCAGAATTAAGTAGTTCTTTTAGGGGGGGATTCCTCCTCCAGATGGTATTGACCACCTTGATGGCATTGGTTTTTGGGGTCACCCAATCTCCTTTGCGCGCCTATACCCAACGCAGGAGTACATCTTTGATTCCATCCTCTCCATATTCGGGGAAAGATGTTGTTAAGAACATCTTTATGCTGGTTACATTTGAAGATGGTCATCGGCCCCCAGTAATGGCTGCCATCTATAAAGGCCCAGATCCCAAGTCAGAGGTTTTGTACAAATTCAACAACTCGGCCCTTTTTGGCGATAATACTGAGTAGACCAGAAGACAGCTTCGATGCGATGTTTTGGAAGATATGGTGCGTTCGTGTCCTTCAAACGTTTTTTTTGCTGAATTTGAGAAAAATTCTGACAGCGTCCGCCTTCCACTCACCGCAAGAGGTATGTGAAGGAACGCGAACAGCTGCAAACGCATGAAATTTTTTTTTTTTTTTTTTTGGAAGGCTGAACCCGCAGATTACCATGGGTCTCAGCAAAATTGAAGAAATGCGAACAGGAAGAGAAATGTATTAAAACAGCGTGAAACAGAGATCGAAACAAACAAGTCCTTTTACGTATTCAGTTGAAATTACGAAGCCTACGCGAGATCGCTGACCTCAGAGGGAAGGGAAAGTCAGCACCACCACATAGTCTCCGATGTAACTTCACATGTCATAAAGATTGTGCTTATGGAGATGACAACGACAAGCGTTCGTGCTGCGCTATAGGCTCAAATGGCAACTGCAATGTCTGCCCCTCAACATTGCTATTGGAATGAACACAGGAATCTTCCCTACCTGATTGAGTACGATAATGTGACCGAGACAAGAACAATCAGACGAACCTCAAAAAGAAGTATGAAACCGCCTGTTTCAGGGAAGAGCAAAGTGCAAGGCATGATTGGACAACTAGAAGAGTATCTCATCAGTGTCCACACTAAAGTTCCTCTCCAAATGATAGTCAAAGCTCAACAAAGCCTTCGACGTTTAGATGATATTGCCCTCAAGCCCAACCCACTGACACAAGTACAGTACTTAGAGCTGCTTATTGAATCAGAGAAGAACGAAGCTAAACCTGGATGGCAAAAGCGCGTGCTAAATATTTATGAGGAAGCCATACGTCAAGCGCAAATGTTGTCGAAAGTAAAAGATTGTCCAGGCAGCTGACCAGATGATTCTAGAGCAGGCATCTAGTGGAGAGAAATGGTATTCCCGATTTCAAATTCTGGTGATTTCACGGATGATCGCAGTGGGGTAATTAATTCAGAAAGGAAAGCCAACATCAGACTTTCCTACAAACAACTGGAAACAAATTGCACGAGCTTCATCCCATTTGACAAGGAACTTTATTCAAGAGTTTCAACTGAAGACTGTAGACTTTTCGTTGATATAAAAAGAGACAGCTTTCAGAAAGGAAGCAAACACAAGTCGACTTTCCTAAAAACATTAAACAAATTGCATTCCCCGAACTATATTTAATTGTGACCAGTTGACATATTTCATGACTTTCAAGACTGTAGACTTTTAGTTGGTAAAAAGGGGACACTTGAACTTGGACTTAAACATTTTATGGAACAGTGTGTTGTACAACCTTAGCGTTGTATAACTTTTATACTACAGAGTATATTGAAAACCAAACATTTTAATTTGAGATTTAGCTGGAATATAAGATATTGGCAGAAATGCGTAACAGAAGTCTTTTCGACTCGGTGCGCTATTTAAGATAAAGGCATCAGTGTAGCACGATTTTCGCAGCAATAATTTTGCGACATTCGAAAGTACCTAAGATTTAAGTAAAGCTCCCCAAACAATAGGCATTACTACATAGTTAGATAGAAAAAATGCAATTTGGATTCTTGGTCCATCAGCAATTGCAACACAAATTAAACATTAGAAATTACATTTTGGGTAGGCCAATGATTGTGTAAGTGTAGCTCTTCATTAGGTTGCACATCTCTTAAAAGAGGATGTGCAACCTAATGAAGCGGCTAACACTTGACTTCCTGCAGTAGACAACACTCTGAAATGTAATCCTTATTACTCAGGTTTACTAGTGGCTGTTATCGTATATTTTTATTTTAATGCGAATACTCTTTAGGGCATAAAAATTTAATTAGAAGTGGTAGTTTGTTAGCAAAACTAATAATGGACATGAGAAATTGTGATTGCACTTCGGCTTTTTTTTACGGTAGGTTTAATAACAAGAAAAACTATTAGGTTTTCTTGTGAGTTTCCATTTGGCCTCTCTCTATCCATTTACAAACCGAGCTATTGTCGTTCTGATATCATGTGTGTAAACTCTTTTCGAGAATATTTCGTGAAGTCATTAAGCAAAATGTGGTACGAGAAAACAAAACTTAAACACAAACGAAATAGCACCTGATAAGCGAAAAGAAGCATATACCAGTTTAGTGTACTACGATAAGACGTCTTGGAATGTAACAAGTGGAAATCTAACGGTTGCATTAGTTCAATTGGTTTTAAAACCATTACAAATGTCTGTCAATAAATGATGTTTGTCTGTCTCAGTACAGAGTTGCCTAGTTCCTAGGCCTCTGCCTCTTTTTTTATTGCCGCGGTCAGTCCGTCCCGGTGGATGAAAACATCAAGGCCTGGCAAAAAGCCGTTACAGGAACTAACTGTATGCAAAGCACAAAATAAGATCGTGTATGTGATGAATATAATGGATATTGGCGATTGACTGATGGCCCAGGATTCTGCAGAAATATTTTCAAGAGAAATCCAAGCACCCAAACTATCATTCTCGTTCTCATGGTCGCCCGCAGATCCTTTTTGGACCAAAAGGATCGCTGACCTCTGGGGACGAGAATGCCAAACTACTCGGCATACAATAACATATGGCATGATCGCGAGATCGGCGACAAGCCTGTGCAATTCTTTCATACTGAAGAGCATTGCACCTACAGTTTAATCTCGTTATATAGAAAGCTATAAACACCGAGATGAAATAAAAGAATTCCCAGTTACACTGGTAAAATGTTGTTTAATAAAGCCACATCACGCCGTAGACATTTGAAAGCGTTTAATCGTCCTTGGAATCGTGTCTGGCATTCCTAGAATCATTGCCATAGAATTCTCTGACATTCAGGAAGTGAACACAGTTTGCAGACAGATGTAATCGTTTTGTCAGTCGCATTACTTTGGAAAGAAAATATAACATTGTTTTCATTGTCAGGACATTGCCTAACGAAAATTGGTTGGCTATACTTTTCGCGTGAATTTCATTGGTTCATTGTACCTGGACAGAAAGTGACTCTGGGATGACGTGGGCATTATATAAGCTAACTATGCATATGGTTTTTATATTATCTGACAAAATCAGTCATAAAAAGAAGTCACGCGTTGGTCGATTTTATTGCCGGCGAGCCTCAGCGAACCCACACACTATTCTGGGTGGTCTAGCTGTTACTGTAAAATCTCGTCGATTCGGTGAATGTCAGAAGGGGGGCCATGCGCAGTTTTTTTGGCAAGGCACTGCTGTCCACAAGGCCTGGGCTGTGTACTGGGATATGTTTGTCTTATCGTCACGTTGATTTGATCTGCATGGTAGATTAGTAGATTAGATTTTTGAAAAGTTGTTCGATAATGATCGTTGTTCTTGTGCTGCTTTATCTGTGTAATGCACGTGTATTCAGTCTACGATTTGTTATATAACGTCACCTTTATTTGCGGTTTTTCACGTCGAGTTCACGTTTATTCAATGCATTCAGTGTCTATATATAGCGTCTGTACATCCTGGCCGAGGAGGAAGGAGACGGATGAGGAACAAGGATCTCAGTGTCTCAATTTCTCGTTATAAACTCAACTATAAAACTACACGGGACATATAAAATACGGACTACAAAGATAGCAGCACATGGCAACCTCGTTCCCACAGCGCTTGGGATCACTACTGGTTCAACACTGTCACGCCCAGTACATCCCTGCAGTCAAACCAATTCTTTACAATAGTGTTGTAAAAATATCATGATCATACAATGAGACTTGTGTGTATCTATACTATCCTTATTGAAATCAGTGAATTTCAGGGTTCGCCAGCAGTCAAATTCATCAGGAAATCAAGTATTAATACTAAACAATTTCTGAAACCAGCAGTCAGTATTCAAGGCTAACTTTATGTGGATTTGGTTAATAAGTAGTGGCTTTAATTTCTTCAGGCAGGAAATGCGAAAGTACATTTGGCCTTGAGCGCATAAGTGAAGTACACCACTGAAGTCGAACTGAATCATTTTAACAGCCGTTCTTATTTAAGCCCTCTTCTTAAAGGAGCTATGTCACGATATTTTAAGAAGTCATTTTTGCGAAGTGGCAAAATCACCTTCAAACTGAAGAAAGCCTCAAAATAATAGTTTAAACGAAAGTAGAAAAACTAAAGAGGTAATAATATATGCAAACAGGAACAGAGGATGGTTGAGGATGGAGAAGATTAAGTACGGATTTTCGAATGGCGAACTTGAAAAAAATTTGGCCAATTTTTTCAAGATGCGCCATCCGTGACGTAGCTGCCTTTAAGCGCAAATTCAGACAACAGTGTTGACTAGGTACTCTCGTTTAGGCGTACAAAAATATACGCCTGAGAAAGTGATTAAGATGGTGTCACTGTATTTCCTAGAATTGGGTAGCAAAGGATAAGTTCGATATGCCGAGAATTCCCAGAACTGACGCATATATAGCTACCAATGAAAATGGTCCAAATGCACGTGAACAGAAGTTGATCTGCGACCCATCACGCCACAAAAAGAAATTATGGTCGATTTTAACTGGGTACTTTTCTAATACTACAACTTGTGATTATTACATGACTTCAGTTATCTTATTTAATTACGAGATGGCTTGATCTCATTTCCGTGAATCTGCTGTTGCATGCAGGCCAAACTTATGCGTCTTCTACAAGACATCTCTTCAGGTAAGCATGGCAAGAATGTGTTTGAAAAAATCAATGCCTTATTTAGATTTGACTTCAGTATTAGCAGTACATGTATATACGCAAAGGCAGTGTATTTGGTTTTAAGTAGCCTTTCTTACAACTAATGCGGCCTCGTGCCTCACTAGGGGTGAAGAGGGATGAATGAATGAATTAAATTTCTGGAAACCCCAAACATAAGTTACACGGCTGTTGTACAGTTTACATGTCCAGGCTAAACTGGACCAATAATGAATGGCCTGCTCTCTATGAAAGGCAAATGCAGTTATGTTCACTTTCAAAAAAAAAATTAGAGCTATGAATGATTTCGTTCCGGATCACAGATGGTTGCCGCGTTTCGTTGTCGGCTCGAGAATTGCCACCTTTTTCGTATAAGAGTTTCTAAAAAATTTACAAAGAATTCGCAGCCAGACTTGGAACAACGGAAAAATATTCTTATTTATTTATTTATTTCTCAAGAATATTCTTAGTGAACATTTTCATTTTGAATTAATTTCATGCGGTTATTGGACTGTCCTGAGTAAGAAATAATAACACTGGTCAAATCAAGGGCCGTTTTGAATGCCTTCGCTAAACACAAATACATTAGCAAGGGAACTGAAACATACCAAAACTACATGGAGGAAGACATTCAGTTAGTAAGAAATATCACTGAAAAATACTGTAAAAATTGTATTGAGCGCAAGCGACTGATCATATAGTGCCACGTCTTTTTCTCAGAAATGTATCCAAAAGCCTACTGAAAGAGGAATTTGTTTTCCGGGACAATTCCGCAATCAAAACAATAACTGAAAGGGTACGATGGGAGTTCGGTCTTATTAACCTTGATAATATTCGTCCTGAAAATTCAAGGAAGGTCCTATATTTCTAACAAGTTTAGAAACGCTCAATTCTATTTTCCGAGAATTTTCTTTATCGACAGCAGTCATTCACAGCAGCCAAATGCAACATGGTGAAAATTTTCATTTCAAATTCCAGACTAGCTTCGTCTGGATAGCCTAAGAATATTTTCGTTCTCTCATACGGGAATTTAATCAGAGACCTTCCCGATCTACCATGCGAGTATCTGGAATATTTGAGCGTGGTTACAATCCTCTTTCGTTGAATTTCTCAATAAGTGAAGGCAATTTTCTCAAACCACCGACGAAGTCACATTACGAATTTGATGTTCATCTTTCGATTCACCTTTGAGCAATAATGAGTGGCTTTGTTCAGTAGGACTCAATAATGAATGGCCTGCTCTCTATGAAAGGAAAAAGGCAGTTATGTTCCTTTTCAAATTAGAGCTATGAATGATTTCGTTCCTCGCAGATGGTTTGCGGTGTTCGTGTCGCCGATATTGCCACTTTTTCCTGTTATAGTTTCTATTTCAAAGAACTGCCAGCCCAGACTTGAACAATTACGGAAAAATAGTCTTATTTATTTATGTATTTATCAAGAATATTCCTTAGTGCACATTTTCATTTTGAAAATTCATTTCATGCGGTTATTGGACTGTCTGAGTATAAGACTGAATAACAACACTGTCAAATCAGGGGCCGTTTTGAATGCCTTCCTAAAACGCAAATGACATTAGCAAGGGAACGAAAACACATCACAACTGCATGGTGGAAGACATTCTAAGAAATATCACTGAAAAATACTGTAAAAAAAAAATTTGTATTGATCGTTCAGCGCAATCAACTGATCATATGTTTGTGCCACGTCTTTTCTCAGAAATGTATCCAAAAAAGCTTACTGAAAGGATGAATTTGTTTTTTTCGCGTGACAATTCCCAAATCAAAACAATAACTGAAAGGGAACGATTGAGTTCGGTCTATCTTAACTCTTGATAATATTCGTCTGAAAATTCAAGGTCCTATATTTCTAACAAGTATAGAAACGCTCAATCCCTATTTCCGAGAATTTCTTTATCGACCAGCAGTCATTCACGAGGAGCAGCCAAATGCAAAAATGTGAAAATTTTCATTTTAAATTCCAAACTAGCTTCGTCTGGACTCAAGTCAAAATAATATTTTCGTTTATGCTGTATATTTCTGAGCCGTGGTGTACAATCCTCTTTCGTTTGAATTTCTCAATAAGTTTGGAACGGGCAAATTTTTCCTCAACCCACTGACGAGTCACATTACGAAATTTGATGTTCATTTTTCGATTGGACACCTTTGAGCCAAAAATGAGTGGCTTTTGTTCAGTAGGGACCGGAAATTGAGCAGAAACTCCGAACACTGAGGATCCCATCTGATATCTTTATTCTGTCCGATGTGATGATCAATCACATCCCCCTCAAAACTTTTATTTATGTTTAATTTGTATACCACGTACAACTCATCCTATGAATATCTATGATTTTGTTTTTCTGAATACAAGGCCGAAATAATTAACAATATATATCCTGATTCACCCCGAATTGTCGTAATTAATTTTTGAAGTTTCGTTTTTGAAAATCGTTTTTTAAGCAATGGACTATTTGTTGGCTTTGTCTCCAGCTCAATCCCCTACACCATAAAAAATGTTTTTTGGCTTTCCGATATTCGTATTATGATAATCTCATTGAAGATGCCCATTTCTCAGCCCGGGACGTTTTGCCCACAATGCGCCTATAGTATAGTAACAGAAACAATGAGAACAAAACAGCCTTCGGAAATAATAAGAATACTTTTTTTAATTTTTAAAACCAGACTTTATCAATACTTCTCAACTGCCGTTCTTTACTTTTAAGCCCCTTCCTAGCTAAGGCGCAAATCTCAGCAACAGTTGTTTGTGTGAATCCGTTCTCGTTTCGTTTTTTAAAAGCGGTACAAAAAATATATCACTCGTACGAAAGTATAGTATTGAGTATTTCCGAGAAAAAAAAAGAAATCATGCCGTTGATTTTAACTGCGGGTACTTATATATGACAAACTCGTGATTATCACATTGACTTTCATGTTATCGTATTTAAATAAAGGTTTGGGTGCTTGATTGTCTTTTTAATTTCCCTGTAATCTGCTGCCTGGCCCTCAGGCCCCAAACTTTATCAAACGGCTTCTACCAAGACATCTCTTTCGGGGTAAGCCATGGCAAGGAAATGGTGTTTTGAAAAAATCACATGCCTTATGTTAGAGTTTACTTCAGTATTTACAGTACATTGTATAAAAAAAAACATTATACCAAAGGCAGTGTATATTGGTTTTCAGTTACGTTAGCCATTCTATGCGGCCTCATGCCTCAACTAGGGATGGTGAAGAGGGGAAATTAATTAAATATTTGTTTTGAAACCCAAAACAAAACAAAGCCCCCCCCCCCCCCCCCCCCCCCTTTTTTTCGATTTTTGTTATAGTCCTTAAAGGCAGCTACAGTTTACAAGTCCAGCTTAACTAATAACCAATACGAATGAAATGGCTTGCTCTTCTATGAGAGGAAAAATGCAGTTATGTTCCTTTTGAAATATTTTTTTTTTTATCTTTTTTTTTTTCGTTTTTTTTCATTTTTTTTTTTTTTCGGTTATTTAATTTTTTTTTTATTTTTAACGCTTGATGAATGACTTCGTTCGTCTGCAGGGATGATTTGCGGCGTTCGTGGTCGGCCGAGATTGCCCCCCCCCCGTCCCCGGTAAACATGTTTTCGTTTATCTATTTGTATTCAACAGGAATGTCCAGTCCAGAGAATGAACCAATTTTCGGAAAAATAGTCTTATTTGTTTTAATACCGATTTATCAAGAATATTCTTGTGGAACATTTTCATCTTGAATTAAATTTCATGCGGTTATTGGACTGTCTGAGTAAGAGAAATAAACAACACTGTCAAATCAAGCGGCCCGTTCAAATTGAATGCCTCCCCTAAACGTCGTAAAGACATTAGCAAGGGAACTCTAAAACACCAACCAAAACGGCATGGAGGAACTGACAGGCCTTTTTCACTGAAAAATGTTTTCCGAGAATTCCCAAATCAAAACAATAACTGGAAGGGCAATAACGATAGAGTTCGGTCTATTTAAACCTTGGTAACCTTGGTAAAAAATTGAATTATATTTCCGAGATCTTTCTCTTATCGAATAGCAGTTCATTTCACAGCACAGTCAAATGAAAAAATGCAGGTTGAAAAATTGTCATTTTCATGCGACTTCCCGTCAGGACATTTTCACAAAAAGAAGATTTGCCGAGTTTTCATTAACGCGCGGCAATTGGATCCCCCAAAGAACTTCCGATCTAATATCTATGGTCGTCTCGCTCGCGTAAGCAAAACTATTGTGGCGGATCGCGATACTGCAGCTATATTTTTGAGTCTGTTCGTTAATCCTCTTTCGTGTTGAAAGTTCTCAAATAAGCGAAGTTGATTATATCTCTTATATAGTGACGCGCACGCTGTGATTGCGTCAATTTTTTTTTTTAAAAACGGGCTGTAATTTCTACTGGTTCGGCCCGCGAAATTTGAGAGTGCTGCTGATACTGATCACATGACGCCCTAATGCTTTGTCAAGTTACTTTCGATTAATTTCCAAATTCTGCATAATAAGGTCTCAAGAAGACGAATTTTTTGAAACCTGCAATTCGGATTTGGGAAAAAGAGCTTGAGAGCGAAGCGAAAAGGAGGGAATCTTTCCAAACTTTCAAAACGCGATTTATCAGTTAGGGAACTTTTTTTCTTTTTTTTTTGTTTTTTTTTTTTTTTTAGAAGCCGGAAAATCAACCCCCCTGCCCACCCCCCTCGTCCCAAGATGTGCGAGCCCGCCGGTCTTTCGATTCAGGAACAACGTGACAGTTTTTTATCTCTGCCAAAACGAAGTCCGCAAAACTGACTGTGAAGAAGACGTATTCTGAATGGAAAAAAGGGTTTTTTGAAAAGGTTCTGTTTAAGAGCAGACGAATGCGAAAAATTATAACGTGGAAAAACGTGTTAAGTCCTTACCTGTGTGATGTTTTTTGAGAAAGCTTCCTCGGCAAACATTTTTCACCAAGTTAATTATCTGAGACTTTCTTGCCAGCGACCAATTCTCAAGGACTACACAACCCACCCCAAAGCGCCACAAAATGGACGGACAAGTATCTGTTCTGAGAACGAATTTTTGTCCGGTAGTTTCGTTAACAATTTTAGTGGTTTCTCTAGTCCAGATATTTGTAAGAAACACTCGTAATATTTTTCACTCAGTTTGACGAACACGCTGTAAGTTGGTTGATCTGCGGCGTGCTTTCTTCTCAATCGGTGTCTTGACCCCAACTATTCAAAATTTATTGTCCTTGTCTGTTTAACGAACTTCAAGAAGTAGTTTTTTTTATAAAAAGTAAACTCGAACTGTACCTAGTTTTCAAGCTTTTACAGAGGAGGAAGAAAAAGGACAAGAAGAAGAGAGGAAAATAACAAAGGTAGAAAAGAAATTGTTTGAAGACGTTTAGAAGTTTTGGTTTGATTCAAATCGTGTTTACAACTCGTTCGAACTACGAACAATCGACTACTGTCCTTTGCCTGTGATGCGTGTCAGTTCAAAATTTTGTGGGGGATTGGTTTAAGGAAACCCCTTTCCTAGCTGGTTGACTGATGAAAATTGTTTTCCTTTTTCCAAAGGATAAGAGATAATAATAAATATCTTACTAACCTCGTCTTCTCGTTCCGTACTTTAAGTTACGGATCCTCGTTATTTTTCCCCTTCGATCTATGTGTGCCCGCGCGCTTCGCGCTGGGGCCATAAATCGAAGGGAAGAAAAAGACTCGCGTACCGTAACTTACCGTACGGACCTCGAAATAGCGTTAGTAAGAGGTACTGTTAAATTCTTCAACCCACTGGGACAAGGCAACATTTACGAATTTGAATTATAATTTGAACCAAATAATGAGTGGCTTTGTTCAGCAGGGGGGGAAAAGCGAAAAATTAGCTCGGATTGAGGCATTTTTAATGCGGAAATCTTACACCAGTAGTTTGTATTGGATCCACTGAATTATATTTAAAATAAACTGCCCGACGTGAACGAGATCGAGTCTGTCGAGGAATGATCTACCCCTAATCTATATTTTTTAAATTGTATACCACGTTACAACTCTATGCTATGATTTTTTTTTCGATACATGGCAAATATATATAGATATCGAATATAATGTCGGTAGTGAATGGAAAGCTTTTTTGAGAACGCCAAATTGGACGGATGAGAGCGCTTCTTTACATCAGCAAGCTACCAGCTCAAGTACACCCACGAACGATGAATAGCAGGCGTTTTTTGCACCCTATTCTGATTAATTCGTAGTGAAATGTTTGTAGAGCCCAAAACTTCCAGTGGATTACAATCATTGACCAATGCCCATGGCACCTGTTTTTGCGTTCCCCACAAGCTAAACTACAGACAGAACGCAACAATAGAAAAAAGGAAACATTAGACATAAGTTAAACGATAAGAAACATTAATGGTAACGCGACCAATCTTTTGCACCAACCCCCTTGTTAATGGGAACAACAAGTAATTATCTAGGATATTTCAGTATAAAATCACCACACAGAGCGTTCTAACCAAATCACCGAGGGACCTTTCCATACAACTTTCTTATAGCCTAATTGTGTTTAATTTTTAAAGTTTGTAAGAGATATAAAACTGCGGATAACTAGCATGAATGATAACCACGTAGAAGAAGATTCCCAGAACAGATATATAAAACCCAGAATAACGCAAGAACATAAAGGGACCTCATTAATAAAAAGGTCGAATAAGCTGTATTGGATAAGAAACAATACTCCGTCTCAGGATGATCGGCACTGGTTTTTCTCTAGAAGTGAGTGTGTACAAAAAGATGTGAATTTGAATTCGATATTCCGAGAACTTATCGCCTGAGAAAGAATTCCAGTGCAGGCATTTATACGGGTGACACATATTAAAGTTATTTTTAGAACTTACGTATAATTGATTTACTTTTTATTTTTTTACTATGAACACTTAAACAAGGGATTGTCCGGAAAAGGAAACTCTCAGAGGGGTCTTTTCAAATAACTTGTATACTATAATATTATCATTAAATTTGTAGACCAGAATTGGACCTACATGTTTGTCAATATATGTGAAGAAACTTGGAAACAGCCTTCGAACGAAATTGAACCACACCTTCCACTCCCCTGTATTTGTTTATTTTCAAACTTTTGCCTCATCATTATATTTGACAAAAAAAATAAAACACAGAATACTTGTTTCCCCAACTAGTACAGAAACTGCATTAACATTTAAAGACACCAAGATTATATTATCGAAAATCTACAATATGTAGAGAAATAACTTTTATTAAATCGAAAAATAAAAAATGCAATTATTTACTCTTCACAGGGGGTCGCAAATCGAGAGGAAGTGAGTGCCACCGGGGGGTTGTCCTGCTATCGTTCCATCCATGCATATCTATTCCTTAAGGGTCTGGTTCTACTTCCCCCCTCATCCACTCTCAAAGTCACCAACGGCCCCACCTACGCCCTACCATTTCTCTCCCTCTAGGGAGCATCGATAGTAGGCACCTCCGTGTTCTCCTCTGTTTCCCAGGGAGGACATTTTTCGTATCTAACGACCGTGTAAGAGTGGCTGAATACTCAATCTGCAAGCGACGCAAGCGATAGTAGCCAATACTCACCCAAGCCAGGTAACGGGACGCAACGAACCAGATCACAAGCTCTACATGGTGGTACTCTGGTATCCAGCCCAGGAGAGTAAGCCCTCTCATAAAGAGGGGATGAGGGCCGGTGAGGGGATGGCGTGGGGGGGCTAGGACGCCCAGTGGGGGGCGGGGGGCAGGTGGTGGGGGTGTACTCAAAAAAAGTTTTATGCGGGGAAGAGGCCTCCGCCCCAGTAGGGTCCAACCCCCCTTTACCCTCTTCATATACCAGTTTTCACAGAAAAGGGACCCCTTTCATATACCTTCCAATGAAAATTGGTACCCCTTTCATATACCCTTCTTCCTAGAAATTATGAAAATGGTACCCCTGTCACATACCTACAGTAGAAGCACTGCATCCATTTCTTTTAACCTTGTAATGAAACTTAATGAACAACTATATATCACCAGCAAATACCCCCCTCCTAAGCATTTAACAGATTTGTTAAACCCCAAACAATAATATCATTTACTCGTGATAAATTCCATACCCTTTCAATATACTTCAACTCGTGAAAAAACATATAAATAAAAATCCCTACCCTTTCACATACCTCGAGCCTAAAAAAAGGACCCCTTTCGGCGCGGAGGGCTCTCCCTCGTCTTAGTCCCAGCTATAGGGAGACAACCCCCCACCCCACCCCCCCCCCCCCCCCCCCTCCCCCCCCCACCCCCCCCGGGCAATTCGGTAATCCAAACTCGGTATTAGATACTGAGCATATTGGATATTTAGTGTATAATTTTGTTACGTTTTGGGAAAAATAGTGGTTGCTTCCCTTGGCATGTGATCGCTGTGGATCCCTCTTTTCCGGTACGTTCGGGAAAGAAGCAAGAGAGAGGCACAAAACACGCCATGAAACAAAAGGCAAACCCCAACCACAGCAGTGGTAATAGAGAAACGCCTTGTTTATTTTGTGTCCGTGAAGAGTCCCCATACTAACTTTGAAATTTGAAAATGTGATTGTTCTTTATGAAATACCAAACCCTTCAAATGAGTGTAAATTCTGTTGCTTTGCATATCAAGAGTTTAAGAAAAACAAATGAAAACCCAATTTTCTATACGCAAACATATTTCATCTGGTATAAGCTTTGGCATTGGATACAGGAAAAAATTTCACGTTCACTACTCATTTTTTATGGAAAACACTTATGATAACGAGTCCCAAATAAAG
>MU825908.1:439938-473767 GCA_029204205.1 Desmophyllum pertusum
CTTCATTTAGATTGAACTGAAAAATCACTCAGTCGATTTATAGTTTTACAAAATTTTGTAAAACTATAAATCGACTGAGTGATTTTTCAGTTCAATCTAAAGGCCTCCACAGACTAGAGAGATAGTTGTCGACAACTATTTAGTTTTCGACCATAAAAAGTTGTCGATAACAAAAAAGCCAGCGTGTGAAGCTAGTTGTCGATAACTAAGGCCCTTAGTTATCGATAACTAGCTTCACACACTGGCTTTTTATTTTTGTTAGTTATCGACAACTTTTTATGATCGACAGCTAAATAGTTGTCGGCAAAACGCGGCGCGGTGTTCACTTTTAGCAAGTTGTCCAAGTTGAATGAAAACAAAGCGGCGGATTAATCTTGACTCAATCTCTCCAAAGTTTCGTATATCAGTCTGGAAAATTGTGCAGATGGTTTAGCAGATCAGAAATAGTTATGGAGCCGAACATTATATTCACTTTACAAGTTGGACGGACAGCTGAACGGAGCCCGAAGGTTTCACTTGTTTATAGCGGGCAAACCTTACGCGACTACAGAATTATTTAAGCTTAAAATTAATTGCGTTGAAACAAACTGAGCTTAAAATCAAGTTGACTGATGTAAAAGAACAAAGGAAACCCTCAATATATACATGGATGGAGAGAAAGAGAGTGATCTTCGAAGAGAATTTCACTGTGAAGTGATATGAATTAGTGAATTAGTTGTACCGTCACAAACGCTTGACAAACTGCCGTTCATATCCGATATTTATTGTGCTGATTTTAAAAACTTAATTCAGCTGGAATTGACAAGCCTCTTCGAAATACAAGGTAACAATACCGAATAGCTTAAACTTGTGTTGTAAACAGGTTTTCATTCTTTGGCCGAATTAAGCTTGATTGTGTGATTTGTGTCCGCGGTTTTCATCGTAATCTTCCCATAAATTGTTTCAGACTGCCTTTTCGTGTTCGTTCAGTCGCATTTGTTGTACATTTACAGGCACTTCCCATTAAATTTTTCGTTCCAAACTTTGTGCATTATTTCGTAGAATTAACTTTTGTTTGAATTAGAAGGGCCAAGGTTTTTACTCAATAATTTTAGCCATCGTTTTCAAATTTCACTGTCTCGACGGCAAACCACCTTGAACAAATTAAAATTGTCGAGGTGGCTTTTGAGTCGTGCAAATATAGCGTAAAAGTTTGCACCTTGCAAACCCAACACATGCAAACTATTACCTAACGTATAATTTTACTGTAATGAAATGCTCGTTCTTTGAACGCTTAGTTTGTGTAAAAAGGTACAGCATTTGCTAAAATATAAAAGCTTCATATTAATACATTTTTACATGTATTCATGGGTACTGGGCTGTGATATGGAAAATGCGCCGTATAAAAGCATTTATTTACCATTACAGTTTCACCACACATTGATCCCAGCAGTAATTAACTTTACGACGCGGGAGACCTAGGCACCATATGACGTGCCAAAATGATATATTGGCTTTTTGAGAAAGCCTGCAGGAGGTCTAGTAAGTTAACTTCATTTATAGCTCTCGGAATTGGACAACTTGAATTTCGACTAAATATTTCATCAGCCACTTGTTAAAGAAAAGAATAACGAAGGAAAGTTTCGGATAATTGAACCAGTGGCACAAGGTTGGAATTTGGAGCCAAATATAGATTAATTTGAATATCCAGTAAGATTGTTTTGATTTCAAAATGGAAAAATGTAGAATGGAGTAGTTAAAATTTACATAGCAATCAGGCCCTCAGGGCAATAGAATTCTCTGGAACCTACTGTTGATAAGTTGACAGTCAGCAACTAATATAATAGAAGCAAACATTTAAAAAAGCTTTTAGGTAGTTATTAAGGTAATTCCATCGAAATAGAAGTTACACTGGGAAGTTTCTGAAACTTTCCCTAGTTGAACATTGTGATGTAATGTTTCAAAATATAGAATAAAAAGAATAGGTCACCAGCCCCGCGAAAGAGATATAATCGACTAAAAATACCTCATAATTCCTTACAAAATCAACCAAAAATACGTATTTTTTCACGTTTTCAGTGATTATTAATTTGTCTGCACTGAGAATTGGTCTATACTCCTTGTATAGAAAGAAGATGATTACTAGACTTAAATATGCGGGAAAAAATGATAGGTCACCACGCTCGTTTACGAGAAAACGATCATTTGCCTCTCTGGCGAGCATAGCCATAACGAAAAAGCCGCCATGTTTTTAATGTGCGCGCGCTAATTACGCGCGAAATTATGCGCAGAAAGGATGCGCAGTGCAATACTAAGGAATGACCTTAAAGGGGCCGGACAGATGGATTAAAAAATAGTTTAGACATAATTATTATGTTTTTCGCTTTGAAATCAAAACTATCTTTCAATATCTAGATTTGGCACCAAATTCCAAAGGTATTTAACAACGAATGTACTGTTTTCAAACACACTTGGTAGCTAGTGAATATCTGCCATACCTTACTGTGTACTGACTGAGTTATCTAACCTGTTAGTTGCTTGCCGAATAGGTTTTATGGTACTTCAGCATAAAATGACCTCTCCATTTACAGCAAAGACAGTGCTCAGATACCAGTGCCAGATATCGTATAAACTGAAATTAATGAAAGTTGTTAGACAGATGAAATCAGTGTATCACATGTAGCTACCGAGAAGGTAACAGCAGGAGGCATCACCGAGACTCTGTTTAATTTAAGCAACGCAAAAATTGTTTTCTTTAAAAGAAACGCAATAATTGATTAACAAACATTCAAAAGCTTTAAAAGAATTTGTTATCTGAGTGGATGTGTTTTCTTTTTTCGATTAAACCCTTAGACAGTCCTTAGATAGAAGCCAGATATCCAAACTGAAATGAGATTCACAGTCATTGCTTTCAATACCGAATTAAAATCAGCAAACCGCAAAACATCACGTATCTCTGAAATCCAATCTACGGTTTTATCACCAAAACCAACTTTGATAGGGAAATTTTGTCGTTGAGCCAGAGTCAAAGTTACGATCCACTGCCGAAAACGAAGTTTAATCCGCAGTGTTGTTAATAAAGTTAAATCATTAATAATAGTGTTTGTGCCAGTATGCATTAATTCACAGCTTGGCTTGTGAATAATAATTCACAGTATGGGCTTGTGAATAATGGGCTGCAAAGCTAATTCTACACTTTCGAAGCCAAACAAAGCTATTGTTACGTTTTATTTCAAATAAGGAATCTTACCTTTGGTTGCATGCAGAATAAGATTTAATAACACTTCAGCTTGAAATAAACTCAGCTGACTCCATCATCAAAGACAACGCTTCGGATACCGACCAGAACTGAAATGAAAGTGAGATTCATGATCAGTCATACCAGAAACCCATAAGGGTTTCTGGTTATACCCAGTCAGTGTTCTCAATAATTAAAATCAGGAGCACCTTAAACAACAACCATATTTACAATCATCTATATACTGATTAAATCATGGGCACCCAACGACAAAATTTTCATGTAGGTGTCGGAACGTCATTTTTACGTTACAACTGTGCTTTTTGTGCAGTTTAATGGCTTATTAGCTGCCGAATTTATGAGCTGGATTTGCCTTTCCGAAAATCCTAGCTGACCTGTTTTTGTACCCAAAACGAGATTTTTATCCCTCCGAAAACAAAAGGCATTAATTTTCCCATATTAAGAAAGTTCGAGATGTCATTTCCCTAACCCTAACCGAATATCTGACGGAGGCGATTACTTGTCACAGAGTTGATGTAAAAACATATTTTCATCACTGTCTGAATTGTTTGCTAACGCTTACAAACTTGAAATCTTTTGAAATCTGACTCTAAGACGGGATGGTTTCTATTACGTTCTCTTCAGCCTTTTATCAACCGAATTTAATTGAATCCAAAGGCAGTCATCACTGAATTTATGCGGCCTGTCTCCTGAGTTGTCAGAGTTGTGCTGTGTTAAACCCGGAAAGATTAGTTTCGTTGTGACACCCCCAACGAATCCGAATAAAGATAAGCTTACTCACAGCATTCATTTTTTTGGTGTTTGATCAATCAGCGTTAGTAACTTCACTAAAGGTGAATGAAGCGGGTTTTTTTTCTCCGATGTTACAATATACCATAAGACTCTGTGCTTTTAATATCGCGTTGCAGTCGTTTATAGTGACCGAGAAACGTCTCGCAGTGTCAAAAGCAAATCAAAGTATGACACTTAAACTGGGATAACACGGACACAACACTAAACGTTAAAGTAACAAAGGACTAGATATAAAAAGTGACTAAATTTTACCTTGACCGAAGAAGTTATGCAAGTTAAGTCGTGTTCTAGTCGCGAGATCTCCACACTACAATGGCGATCTTAGGAGGGCGTGTTATAAGAGAAAGATTACCTTTATCGAACGCAAAGACGCGCCCTTAAACATGATTGGTTTGAATATGACACATTTGATGTATTATCTACCAATAAGCTACAAAGGAAAACAAATAACAGACGCTACAATAGATGTCTATGTCTTCCGCTACGTTTTCTAAGAATTACAAATTAAAGGGAGTGTTTCACGGTTTTGTTATCTGAGTGGATGGTGTTTTCTTTTTTCGATTAAACCCTTAGACAGCACTTACTGAAATAGAAGCCAGATATCCAAACTTAAATGAGATTCACAGTCATTGTTTTCGATACCGAATTAAAATGAGCAAGACCTCAATAAACAAAACATCAAGTATCTCTGAAAGCCAATCTACTGTTTTATTACCGAAGACCAACTTTGATCATGAAATTTTGTAATTTACAGAGTCAAAGTCACAATCCACTGAAACGAAGTTTAATCAGTGTTAATAAAGTTAAATAATAATAGTGTTTGTGCTATCATGAATGTGTATGCATTCACAGCTCCCCTCTGAATTTTCGTACAGGTATGGCTTGTGAATAATGGGCTGCAAAGCCAATTCTACACGTTCCAAGCCAAACAAAGCTATTATCAGTTTTTTTTATTTCAAACGCTAAAATTTAGCGGGAATCCTACCTTTGGTTGCAGAATAAGATTAGCACTTCAGCTTGAAATGAACTCAGCAAAGACAACGCTTCGGATACCGACCAGAAATCCAAACTGAAATGAAAGTGGAATTCATCGATAAGTTATACCCAGGAACGCCTTTTAAGGCGATCATCTATATACGATCGATATTATTTATATACTGTATATTCAATAGAGAAAAATCAAATGTTTATCAAGTGAAATTAATTCACTTAAATACTGAAGAGTAGGTTGGATCGTTAATGGACCTTAATGTGCTGCCGGTATTATAATTACTTATGTCTTGGAATTTCCGTGTTGCAAGCCAAGTAAAGCTATTATCTAACGTACAATTTGACTCTAATAATTCGTTTAATTTCGTTTAGACGCTGCTTAGTTTGTGCTAAAATTGACTTACCGTAAAGTTTAACGGAAACTTAGGCTATATTACCGAAAGCAGTGAATGTTTCCTTCTCATGCAATCCAGGCGAGTAATCAACTTGACACCAAGAGTGATCTCGGCACCAAATGAGACGTTGTCTTTTCAATTTGACGGACTAATATAGTTTATCAATGTCTTAAGCCTAGCCATGGGTCTAGCAAATTAACTTCATTTATTGTTCTCGAAATTGGATAAACAATTTTACTTCACAAATAAATTTTCCAGGAAATATTGCATCAGCCACTCAGTAAAAGAAAAATAACGAGGAAAGATTTCGGATGATTAAGGTAGTGGCCATTAAGAGTTTGCCAACGATGATTACTCTTTTTGAATATTGTTTGAAAATAATACATTTCTGTTTTTCGTATTCCATACCAAAAATAGATTAAATTGAACATGCAATAAGATTGTTTTCATTTCAAGACGGAAAAAACATAACAATCATGTCTAAAACTACTAATAAAACCATCTGTTCTTTTAATAATTACCCAAGAGCTTTGTTAAACTGTTTGCCTTTACTAGTTGTGGTCTTTAGAAGTATTAATACGCTTTTAATATGAACATTATTAAATATTTAGAATGAAGTAGCTACGATTAGATACCCGATGGCAGGGTTTGCTTGATTAGAAAATTTATAAATAGTTAACACCACTGAGCTCCCCCTAGGCAATAGAATGCTCTGGAACCTACTGTTGATAAGTAGTATATATACAAAAATTACAGATAATAGCTTTTACCGAAAGAGAATGAGATCTTCGCAGTTATATTTCAACTTAAGTTTACTGACAAGCCTCGATTATCAGGGCAACGTGATTAACGGAAATGATTAATCCCACATTTACCTTAAAAAGTGTCTCCGACTTCGCTTTTATGTTACCTCCTAAAGTTTGATGTTCATAAAACTTAGTGACATCTCTTAAAGTGCAACTAACCCCAAAAATTTTTATTCGTTTAAATAAATGTACTTGTTATTTGAAACTTAACTGCGAAATTTGTTTTGGATTTGGTTGAATCCTCGATTTTCTGTGCCCCGGCAAAGTCACCAAAAACGCCTCCATTTTTGTTCACGACCGCGTTTTTGACTGGGAATGAGTTTAGCGGCTTGTGACGTAAGCCCGGGAACCTTAGATCCTTCGCGTCCACTCATTTCCTTTAGGAAGATGCGATACACATTCGAAAAGTGTGTAGAAACTCCTTCCAGGTGCGTTATTGGCCGTTGCAGCAACACCCCAGATTTAGAGAAAGGTATACTATACCATTTTATAGCGATCGTCGATAAATACGAAAAAGACGATGGATTTTGTAATCTCAAACGAGCGAAGTATAAAGTGGGACTGTGAGAGTCATTGATCAAGAACTCTGAAATTTGTCCGCGCACTTCTAGCAGGCCGACTTCCAAAGGCTATTTAACCCGGTCAAAGCCAACTAGCAATTCGACCAAATTTTACCGAGAACCTATCTCCATCGCTGCTAAAAGATAACCAGAAAATTCAGTAGCTCGAGCGTCGATCCGTGATATCGCGCATCTGTAATGGCGTTAACATTTCTTCCTCGTGCGAAGCAATTTCGGGAATATTGATGAAGTCAAAGACGAATTTCTTTGAAGTATAATATAGTAAAACTGACAAAAGATTTGAACTCCAAAAGTTTTTCTGAGGCCGGGAAATAAGCGGTGCGATAAACCGTATACTCATCGTAACATTAATGCGGACCACCGTGGGAACACCACTTCCATTTCGCTTACCGAGGAAGAAAAAGTCATTTATTTGACGGTTTTTACTTCAAAATTAACTTAGTTCACTATGGTGGTTATTTGGAGTAGCAACGACAAACGTTTGAGGATGTCAAAACTGTAGTGATGTGGCTTGTTTCCTTTCAGCTTTGCTTCAATTTCCAGGCCCGAGCAGACCGCGCGCGGAGCAAGCCGATTTTCAATCGATCGACTATCTCTTGGCTGCGTCTCAAGCAAACTTCTCTATAAACTCTCGATATACAAACTTTAAGCATGGACCAATACTTAAATAGGACAGCGCCAAAACAAGCTTTATTGGATGGCATATAAATTGTAACCTCGCTAAACAGCAGTTATATGGTGTACGACAGCCAGCATTCGCTAAGATTTTAAAAGCGAATCATGTTTGCAGTTTCCACATGAACACCTACAATAAAGGTAAGATAATAACACTATTCTGCTCTGTTTAATTTTCACTGAGAATGCGAATAATACATTTCGTAGCGACATGACAGCAATCGCGTTTGTTTACATTTACGCAATACTTGGCAACTTGCGACTCACCAAGAATCCCTCACATGTTCCGTGCCGTCCAATCTTTTTTGAAGCATTCGTTCTAAATCTTCATTTTCTTTAACTTCTTTGTTGTACCTTTTTAGCCATTCCTTGTCCGCCAAGGGTTCATCAGCACACATATATGCCATTTCATCGAGGCTTTCATTGCTTGTTGTGCATGCGATCTACAACAGCCGACTCGATCTCATCTTCCACCTCCATGTCGTATTCCGGAATAAAACATGTCTCAGAATCTTCGGAATCATAGTTCGACTCCGAATTTCCGTCGCTGGAAGACATATTTCTTTGTGGGTAAAATTGCGATAGTTATGAAGACGTAAAGAAAAAGAAATCATCCGAAGAAGTTTCTACACAATGTAAATCCCTCACAAAAGCCTCTTATCGCTATTCAGAACGTTCCCGCCGTTACGTCACAAGATCTCGACCCAGGACCCGAATAATGCACGGTCGTGGGACAGAAAATTCCAAGTTTAAACGGCTGTAGAAACGCGGGGATTTTATCGATTGCGATAATTTTTTCGCAGACGTGATCAGGGTAGCAAGAAAATTTATTTAAGCGAAAAAAACTTTTTGGGGTTAGTTGCACTTTAACTTACTGAATAACTGAACTGTAAGGGTTTTGTTAGCTCATCAGTAACTATTGTTGTACTATGTGTAAGAGGAACGAAAATCTTTCTCTCCATGATTACCGCAAAAAAGCATCATTTTTCAGCAAGCGTTGTATCTTTTACTTTGAAATACACTGCAAATAATGCTTGTCAAAAATAAAACGAAGTCAGTCACGATGCACGATGCACTGACACGAACGAAAATAGATCAATTTTAAAGTTCATTTGTAGTTAATATATATGGATTTGTTAGAATCATCGTTTGGCTTGTGAAAATGAGCGGTAAAGAAAATTGAAAACGCGTTGCAATCAAGCAAGGCTATTTTCTTTTTTTAATCAACAAATGCTAAAAGGATTCTATAGATTAGTTGGTAGTGAATAACTCTTACTGTGTACTGACTGAGAAATCTTACCGTTCAGTTGCAGAAAAAGATTAGCACTTCAGCTAGAAATGAACTCAGCAAAGACAACGGATACCAATCAGATATCCAAACTGAAAGGAAAGTGTGATTCATGATCAGTTATACCCAGTCAGATTTGCAATCAACTTTGTTACGTTTAATAGAAAGAAAAATCAAACATTGATCCAGAGATTGAGGAGTAACTCGCGATCAACTTAAGCGAGATTAAATTAGTGTTTAATTTAATGTCTTTAAAAATAAAGTTAAATACTGATCATGTTTGTGCTGTATATGGATTCCATGGCTTTTAATATAGCTCAAAAGTTACCAAACGTATAATTTACTCTGATGAAATGATCGTTCTTTAAGGTTGTGTAAAAAGGTACAGCACTTGCTATAATATAAAAGCTTCATATTACATGTTTACATGTATTCATGGGTACTGGGCTTTCATAGGCGCCTTTACATGCTCACGTCCAATCTCACCACTTGGTTACATTGAATTGTAAAGCTTGTCATGATTTGAACATTTATTTACTATGGAAAATCTCTGTATAAATGCATTACTATGACAGTTTCACCACGGCATTGATCCCAGCAGTAACTGAATTAACTATACGACGCGGGAGATCTAAGCACCATATGACGTCCGAAAAAGATATATTGGCTTTTTGAGAAAGCCTGCAAGAGGTCTAGTAAATTAATTTCATTTATAGTTCTCGGAATTGGACAAATAATTTTACTAAAACAAATTTCGACTAAATATTGCATCAGTCACCTGTTAAAAGAAAAGAATAATGAAGCAAGGTTTCGGATAATTAAAGTGCACAAGGTCGGTGTTTTTGTTAAATACCTTTCATATTTGGTGCCAAATATAGATTAATTTGAATATCCAGTAAGATTGTTTTGATTTCAAAAAGGAAAAATGTAGAATGGAGTAGTTACGATTTACATAGCAATCAGGCCCTCAGGGCAATATAATTCTCTGGAACCTACTGTTGATCAGTTGACAATATAATGAGAGGCAAACGGTTAACAAAGGTTTAGGTAGTTATTATAAAGGAGCCGGACAGATAAAAATAGTTTAGATAATTGTAATGTTATGTGTTTCGGCGTTTTGAAATCAAAACTATCTTACTGGATATTCAGATTAATGTATATTGGTAACAAATTCCAAAGGTTAACAACGAATGTATTGTTTTCAAACACATTTGGCAGTGAATAGCTGCCATACCTTACAGTGTACTGACTGAGTTATCTTACCTGTTGCTTGCCGAATAGGTTTTATGGTACTTCAGCATAAAATGACCTCTCCGTTTACAGCAAAGACAGTGCTCAGATACTAGTGCCAGATATCTAAACTGAAATTAATGAAAGTTGTTAGACAGATGAAATCAGTGTATTACATATAGCTACCGAGAAGGTAACAGCAGGAGGCATCACCGAGACTCTGTTCATTATAGATTTAAGCAAGGCAAAGATTGTTTTCTTTAAAAGAAACGCAATAATCGATTAACAAACATTCAAAAGCTTTAAAAGAATTTGTTATCTGAGTGGATGGTGTTTTCTTTTTTCGATTAAACCCTTAGACAGTCCTTACTGAGATAGAAGCCAGATATCCAAACTGAAATGAGATTCACAGTCATTGTTTTCAATACGAAATTAAAATCAGTAAACAAAACATCAAGTATCTCTGAAATCCAATCTAGGGTTTTATTACTAAAAACCAACTTTGATGGGGAAATTTTGTCATTTACAGAGTCAAAGTTACGATCCACTGAAACGAAGTTTGATCAGTATAATGGTGTTTGTGCCATATGTATGCATTTACAGGTTCGAATTTTTGTACAGGTATTGGCTTGTGAATAATGGGCTGCAAAGCTAATTCTACACGTTCCAAGGCAAACGAAGCTATTATTACTTTTTATTTCAAAGTTTAATGCTAAAACTAAGGAATCTTACCTTGGTTGCAGAATGAGATTAACACTTCAGCTTGAAATAAACTCAGCAAGACAACGCTTCGGATATCGACCAGATTTCCAAACTGAAATGAAAGTTAGATTCATGATCAGTTATACCAGAAACCCAAAAGGGTTTCCGGCTATACCCAGTCAGTGTTCTCAATAATTTAAATCAGGAGCACCTTAAACAACAACCACATTTACTATCATCTATATATACTGTATATTCAACAGAGAAAAATCAAATGTTTATCAAGTGAAATTAAGTCACAAGACTGAAGAGTAGGTTGGATATATGTTTTTGACAAATCTTGTTAAAGTGCTGTATTATACTTCAACTCATCAGTTTCTTGGAATTTACGTATGGATTGTGAGTCATGTAATGCAAAGCTAACTAAGTCTGCATGTTACAAGCCAAGTAAAGCTACTATCTAACGCCGTGCAATTTGACTCTAAAGAAAAGAGCCAGAGTCGTTTAAAAACGTCGCTTAGTTTGTGTAGAAATTGACTTACCGTAAAGTTTCCCGGAAACTTAGGGGCTATATTACCAAAAGCAGTAAATGTTCGATTCTCAGTCGATCCAGGCGAGTAATCAACTCTACACCAAGATAGATCTCGGCACCATATGACGCGCCAAAATGAGATGTTGTCTTTCTGACGATCAATGTCTTAAGCCTAGCCAGGGGTCTAGCAAATTAACTTCATTTATTGTTCTCGAAATTGGATAAACAATTTTACTTCACAAATGCATTTTCGAGGAAATATTGCATCAGCCACTCAGTAAAAGAAAAATAACGAGGAAAGATTTCGGATGATTAAGGTAGTGGCCATTTAAGAGTCTGTCAACGATGATTACTCTTTTTGAATAATGTTTGAAAATAATACATTTCTCTTTTCCGCTAAATACCTTTCGTATTTGATACCAAAATAGATTAAATTGAACATGCAATAAGATTGTTTTGATTTCAAACGGTTAAAACATAACAATCATGTCTAAAACTATTAATAAAACCATCTGTTCTTTTAATAATTACCCAAGAGCTTTGTTAAACTGTTTGCCTTTATTAGTTGTGGTCTTCCATTTGGAATAAAGTAGCTACGATTAGATACCCGATGGCAGGGTTTGCTTGATTAGAAAATTTATTAATAGTTAACATACCACTGAGCTCCCCTAAGGCAATTAAAGAATGCTCTGGAACCTACTGTTAATAAGTAGTATATATCGATAAGTTCACAAACAAAAAATACGAAAGAGAATGAGATCTTCGCAGTTGTATTTCAACCTTTGCGATTCCGGTGCAAACGCTCGCGCGGACCATTGAACTATATGCGGAAGCGACTGGGAGCTGGTCAATTGCGAGTTCTATTTATGATGAATATATGAAATATATGATAAATATGAGATATTCGCAGTATATATATTTTTCAGGGCTTCTTTTCAACTGCTTAAGTTGAAATATAACTCTCATTCTCTTTCGTTCTTTCCACCGCAGCTCACACATATGAATTATTTCATATATTCATCATCGCCATTTCATCATTTCATTTGAAAATCTAGACGGCACCAATGCCATTTGCTGCTTTTTAAAACACTTGTTCGCCAGTTTCAAGCCATTTTTTGAAGTAATAAAACAGCCAACGGATTCGAAATAAACACAGTAAACAGAAAATTAGACTGAAATGTGGGGACGACTGGCATTTCAGGCTTCCAGGAAATAATTTAACGGGCACGAGAGCTTATACAAAACATTTTCGAAGGAGAGAGAGCATTTCTTTTGTCTCCAATGCTTATCAACTCTAAATTCTCTAAATATTCCCGACTGGTAAGTAAGTCTTCTATCCCCCAAAAAGTGTGTGGGGGGGGGGGGGGGGGAGCACGGGGTCCCCCGGTCACCCTTCTACGGCGGTCCGGCATGCTCTTTCTCTTTTATGAGTACTAGTTTTGTTTTGTTCACGCAAAATGTACCTTTATATAATGACGTCACGAAATATCCTCTTATATGATGGATGTTACGATAACTGCACACACAACATAATTAATGGTGGAAAGCAAATGATAACCACAAGAAAAAAATTGTTTTTAGTGAAATCACAATTTCTCATACCCATCAGTTTTTGCTCACAACAACATTAGATATAATAAAATGGTATTAAAAAATTAACGATAACAGCTACTAGTAAGCCTAGAAAATATGATTACATTTCAGTATTATAGTGTTAGTAGTGTTGCCCATTTTAAAAGGCAGTCAAGTATAGCTGTTAGGTCCAACAGCTCTTAATATTTTTAAAATTAAAAATGACTATTCCTACTCAACAATTACAGGAACAACTGATCATTTCTAATCATCTTTAGACGTATTTTAAAACTCCTAACTAATTATCCGTAGAAGTTCTAGATCTAAAAGTTTCACAATCAAAAATAATGAGCAGGGGAAAATTTGAAATAGAATATGATAAAGTCGGTTAAGCATAAGGACTGGGCATGCAAACGCAGCACTTGAACGCCAACATATTGGATTCCAATTCTGATTAGTTTGTTACGACGGGAGCTGGAGCTGGAGAGTATAGTCCCTCGTGGAGGGACTATGGCTCGAGTTAGGAATCCATTTAATCCTTCCCAATCTTAACCATACTTCATAAGTAATTACTACTCTTCTGTCATTTTTCTATCTAATCGAATCTAACTATGCTATTGTTTTGAACTTTATTCAAATCTGAAGATAATTTTAAATGCTAATGTTGCGACACTGAGACTCGCTTTTCTATATCTGATATTCGCGCTTAGACGCCGATGTCTAACTCTTCTTATTTACATTTTTCTAACTCTTTCCTCGGCGATTGAAATTGCTACAAGATATTCGAGCTAAATCGCATTACAATTTTTGCAATATCCGCTGTATATAAAGATCACACAATGCTAGGTTCTACATCACACTGGCTCTAAAAATTAAAGTCCAAGTTCAGTCACTTTTAAATTAAATGAAAGTCTTGAAATCTGATGTCAACTGGTCACAAAGTTCCTGGTCAAAAACAAGCTCATACAATTTGTTTATTGTTTGCAGGAAAGTCTACTTATGTTTGCTTACTTTCTTTTATATTGTGTTTCTGTTTTATATTTATCAACTAAAAGACAACAGTCTTAAAGTCTTTAAACATGTCAACTGGTGATAAAGTTCCTTGCCAAAGAGGAGCTCAGGCAATTTGTTCCTTGTTTGCAGGAAAGTCTTGTTTGCTTCCTTTCTATCATCATTAGTAAACAGAAGTCACCAGTATTTGAATCGGGAATACCATTTTTCTCCACTAGCTGCCTGCTCTTGAATCATCTGGTCAGCTGCCTTGACATCTTTTACTTTCGACAACATTTGAGCTTGACGTTTGGCTTCCTCGTAATAATCCACGCGCTTTTTCCATCCAGGTTTAGCTTCGTTCTTCTCAGATTCAATAAGCAGCTCCAAGTACTGTACTTGCGTCAGTGGGTTGGGCTTGAGGGCAATTTCATCTAAACGACGAAGGATTTGTTGAACTTGGAGTATCATTCTGAGGACGTTAGTGTGCACATTCACGAGATACTCATCCAGTTGTTCAACCATGCCTTGCACTATGCTCTTCCCTGAAACAGCTGTTTCATACTTCTTTTTGAGGTCGTCTGATGTTCTCATCTCGGTCACCATTTCGTACTCAATCAGGTAGGGAAGATTCCTGTGTTCGTTCCAATAGCAATGCTGAGTGCAGACGTTGCAGTAGCCATTTGAGCCCATAGAGCTGCACGAACGCTTGTCGTTGTCATCTGCATATATACAATCTTGGTGACATGTGAAGTTACATTTGAGACATGTGGTAGTGTGCTTTCCCGTCCCTCTAAGGTTGATCTCGCGTGGCTTCGTAATTTCAACTGAATACGTAAAAGACTTGTTTAATTCGATCTCAGTTTCACGCTGTTTTAATACATTCTCTTCCTGTCGCATTTCTTCAATTTTGTTAAGACCCATGGTAATCTGCACGTTCAGGCCTTCAATCAAGGTTTGTAGCTGTTCGCGTTCTTTCAATACCTCTAGGGTGAGTTGGAGGCTGACAGTCTCCGATTTTTCAAATTCAGCAAAAAACGCTTTAAAGGAACGGACACCCATCTTCCAAAACATCGCACCGAAGCTCTCCTCAGTATTTTCTGCAAAAACGGCCAAGTTGTTGAATTCGTAAAACTTCTGACTTGGGATTTTGGCTTTCTTTATGGCATCCTTTACTGGGGGCTGCTGACCATCTGCAAATGTAATCAGCATAAAGATGTTATTAACAACATCTTTCCCGAATATGGACAGGATGGAATCAAAGATGTACTCCTGTGTTGGGGTAAGGCGCGCCAAGGAAGATTGGGTGACAAAACCAATTCCATCAAGGTGGTCAATACCGTCTGGAGGAGACATTGAAAAGAACTCCTTTATCTGAGTGGTGATTTCTCTGTCTCTCTTTAGCCCTTCCGTGTCTCCAAAGCCAGGTGTGTCGATGATGGTAAAAGTATAAGGAACAGCGGAGCCCTCCATAGGGTACAACGTATAGGCCGTGATGTCTTTTGTCTGACTGTTAGCTTGGGACGCCTTGTCATCTTCTATGACGAGCTTGTACCGGAAGTCATCTTTCCACTGTACGCCCAAGATGTAGTTGACCATACCGTTGATTAGAGTTGTCTTACCGGCTCCTGTTGCTCCTACTATCATAAGGACCTTTTCGTTTCCTCCACCAACAAGATTACCAGGGCTACCAATGCTTTTCCTGACAATCATGCTTTTTTCCCGTTTCAGTACTATCTTCGTTGGTAGCTTGTAAACTGACGGGGACCCACTTGACACCTTCTCTGAGTTTTGGAGTAAGCGTTCAGCTAAACGACTTGATGGACGATCGACATCGATCATCTGCCGTGCATCAACATCCTTTGTACTGGACTGGTTCTTGCGCTCAGCTAAATCACTTGATGGACCACTCGATTCGTTGTTTCCATCGATCATCTGCCGTGCATCAACATCATTTATACTGTACTGGTTCGTGCGCTCAGCTAAATCACTTGATGGATCACTCGATTCGTTTTTTCCAAGCTCGGAATGAGATAAAGTGGCGGTGCTGTAAATGAGATAAAAAAGGAAACTTACATGTAATGCGTTTCTACCTGAGAAGCATTTTATTACCAATTGAGCTTTTATATTGTTCTAATTGCAGAGAAAAGTCACGGTGTTCTATAACTCAGGCTTTGATGAAATGTAATTATGTTTCAATTGCAAAAAAAAAAAAAAAAAAAGGAAAAACTAAAACTAATCGAGATAGCTGAAAAAGGTCGCAAAAAGCCCTGCAAATTTTCGTGGCAACCTGAAAAAAATTCTGGGTTTTTTTCGGGCGTTGGATTAGCATCCCATCCAGCGGAGTAACAATACTCTCAGTGGCTTCATGTTATGGTAACCGGAGATAAACGCCGGCCTGATAAGCCACTTGGCTTGTAGACAGACTCACTGCATCTTACATTATCTTGACCTGCTTGCACTTGCACCTAACACTTTTATTCTTGGCTAGATGGGAATACCTTTGTCAAGTATCAATGTAGATGTAGATCATCATGGACACAAGCTAAACAGAAGTTCGCTACACACCTTGGTTGGGTTATTTTGCTTTTGTTCATGGCGTTTTGCCTCACTCTTCTCTCCCACAAGATCCCAGCAATCACCGCCAGGAAAGCAACCACTATTCCACAACCTAACAAACTATACACATCCGATATGCTCATCATCCCAGATTAGCTAACTGGCGACCCTGTAAAAAGTAATAATATTAATTAATTTAATATGTATTGATAAAGTATGGTTCCAAATGTTACTGCTGTTTTCTGTATAATGGGAAACACTTTCTGTGTTTGACAAAACAATGTACGTAGCACATGCTTGTGGAACGGGTATTTGGAAGGCTGTTTCCAATTTCGTCACTATCAGTATTGACAAAATTCTCTAATATTAATTATTAAGGAGGTTTTGCCAAAATAATTTGAAAACTCTCGAGACTTCTTTCAGAAATCCTTGTAAGTTCTTAGAAAACTGAGAAAAATTACAAAGTCTAAAAGGTAAAATTAACTGATATGTGTCAACCGAGAAATGGCAGAAATAATGTCAGAAAGGGGAAAAAGGTGCAAGTTTAGGTTAGTAAAACACTTACCGTGTTGTTTCCTTTGTTGAGTTATGAGAATTCTCTGAAATCGAATTCAACGTTGGGTCAACGTTATCGTGGCACAATATAATATGATCAGTCGCTTGCGCTCAATACAATTTTTCAGTGATATTTCCTATTAAATAAGCGTAAATTAAGCGAAGGTCAGTTCCTCCATGCCTGATTTCGGTGTGGTTTAGTTCCCTTGCTCAGCGTATTTGCGTATATCAAATTAATGAGCAATATTAATGAGGAGCAATGACAAAACAACACCACAACTGCTACATGCATGGAGAAGTACGCTTTTATCGAGGTAAAAGGACTCACTAGGCCGTGCTCTTCAGTTACCACATTACTCCAAGTTAGGATACCAAGCTTATATTAAAAGCGAAATATGTCCTGTTTAATATGTACAAGGAAGTTAGCTGACAAAGGAAACAGTTTCTGTCGTTTGAAACGCTAAACGGAATTACAGCTCCCCAAAAAATGATTCATCTTTCATGTAGCTTGAAAGGAAATCATACACACCTATTTCAATTAACGTTGTCGGATAGAAATGTTTTTAAAAGCCCGCTGAAGACAAGACCGAAAGGTAGCATGAAATAAAAGTAGAAAACAGCTGCACGCTCCGAATACTAATGAGAAGTAACATGAAAAACATTAGTTCTAACGTTTCCTTTTTGTTTTAAACCTGTAGAAGTAAGCTACTTTTAGCCAAACTAAATTCTAGCAGAATCAGCTAGTGAAAAAAACATGGAAAAACAAATTATCTAATTCGGGGCAAACCAAATACATCACGTGCGAAATAAAAAACTTGTGGATTTCTTTCCACCGATATGCAAATTCTAATGAATAAAAAGACTACCATTCGGTCTTGTCTTGTAGGCTTTACGCTTCTATCCGAATTAACGTTAATTGAAATAGGTGTTCGGCTTCAGCTAAATCATGGAAATGACTCAGTTAACGACCTGGATTTCGACAGACTGCTGCAGTTCAGTGCTCATATCTTCAATAAGTTCTTACGAATTTAGATCATGTCTATGCCATCGGGTTATAAATACTGCATGAATTTCTTAGAAACGGCGACACGCTTGCATGATAGATTTCCGGGAAAGCCTGTCCCTCAAATAAAATGCTTGTTTCTCGATTAGCTTCCATCCATTTCTTTGCCGACTGAGCCGGATTATTTAGTATTTTGAAATGTTTAACCGATTGAACCTCTTGAAAAAATCATCTTTTTAAGCACACATCACTACTGAGCCAGCATTTATAGCCATAGCTGCGAACCAATTTACCATCTAAGAAGGAACAAACGAGCCAAAAACGACGGTCTTATCGAAGTAAAACTGTAGCTGTTGTCCATCTCTATGGATAGGCCGGTGAACTTTTATAGCTAATTATAGTGATTTTCATAATGGAAATAGTTTACGTGCAGTGTCATTAATCTGTAACTTATGCAAAGCTTACAGTTGTAGTATCCCGGTAGTATATATTAGTTCCACTAGATGGCGACGTGCGATGGCGCTCATGTTGTCTGTTCGGGCCCCTCTTTTTTACTTGTAAGACTCTAGTTATGTTGTTTATACTTATTAATCGTTGAAGTTCATCGATTGCTTACCTGTACAGGACAAATTCGTTTGGAAGTTCAGTTTTCTTGCGATTAACGAAACATGGACATCAAACCACACTGAGCGACTCCTATTGATTAATTTGTTCAGACGCTCTTTCACCAATCTCGTTCCCAGAGGCTGCGATCCTTTTGGTCAGCACCAAGAAACCTCGTTGGGCGTTCGGTCACCGCTGACCGAAACGCGCTGGCTCTAGGGACGAGATTGCTCTTTCACACGGCCTGAGCCCTACGCAACAAGTCGGAAAATTCATGTGATGACGTATGCTAGAATATAATTCATATTTATTTGAACTGACCAATCAGAGGCGCTAGCCAGACTGGGAACCTCTACGTCATTAGTATGACACGTGACCCAGTTCCGGCGGAATTTCACGGCTCCTGCACACAGTGAGCGGCCCACAGGATTTGTGCTTGGTATTATTAATCTGTGATCTGTAGCTTAGTAATCGTGCAATGAACATCGTTATCTTTTTCTCAAAATATTGTGAAACGGACAAAAAATTACATCTGTCTGCAAACTGTGTTCACTTCCTGAATTTCCGAGAATTATGGTTGTCGTAGAATAACAGGAGGAGAGCGGTGTAATAATGTACTTTTAATCCTATCGCTCGCTCGAAGTACACGAGCTCTGAAAACTCGTATGCCCATATAAGGTATGACATCCCCCTCTTTTCGTTAGGAGGCAAGATCCTTTGTAACTCGACATATACATATAAATCAGAAGTAAGAACTGATAAAATAAACAGACAGTTCAATGTAAACAGTTATCTCATGCTGAGATTGGTCACTATGCTTGTCTCAGTGTTCATGCTGCATTCACTCCGTAAACTTGGTTGGGACTTGTGTAATACGTCCTGCTCTAGTAATCTGACTCTTTGGCTGGTACAAGACTTTCCCCTCCTTTACAACAACAACATGAGATGGGGGACTTGGCTGCGCCGCTGGGTTGTATGGTTGTTGCGTCAGAAACAGGTGAAGGTGGTGCTGGTGTGCTCGAGATTGGATTGGTCTTCACTGGCGTAGGGGGTGTGGCAACGTGAGGTGCAGGCAACAAATCTGGAGGTACCGGATCCTTAGGCAACGAATCTGGAGGTACTGGAGATGCAGGCAGCAAATCAAGAGGTACAGGCATTGGATCACTAACAGCCGTAGGTGTTGTGTCACTTTTGCTCCTTGGCCTCAAATGCTCCCTTGTCCTTTGGTAGATCTTGCCTCGAATGTCTACTAAGTAGGTTCTGGGACTCTGGATAGGCTGAGGTCTGTTTAGTACGACCGCTGGCTCCCATATCTTCTTTAGAGAGTTTCGTACAAACACCGGTTCCATATTGTTCAGGATCCTTTTATCACCTCCAACGTGTCTGTCGTAAAACTCGGCTTGTTGATTTGGCGCTGCTGGTTTGCTTCCAAGTGGATGTCATTCTTCGGATGTTTAGACTTCAGGATACTTCTGGCACTCGGTAGCATGGTCTGGGGTTTACGCCCAAACAGTAATTCATAGGGCGAAGGCATCTGATTGTCCAGCGGAGTGGTACGGTACATCCATAAAGCTGTGTAAGGACATTCTTTGCTTTCCAGTGCTTTTGTCAACAAAGACTTGCAGGTTCCGATTGTTCTTTCGGCTAAGCTGTTTGCTTGGTGGTGGTACGGAGAACTGAAAGATAGTGTAATTCCACTTTGTTCGCATTTTGCCTTGAACTTCTCGCTGACATATTGTGATCCGGAATCAGAGATGATCGTAGTCGGTAAGCCATATTCGGCGAAGACACTTGTGAAGTGGTTGCATATGGTATTGGCTGTTATGTCACTTAAAAGCCTGATCACAGGGAACCTGGAATAGTAATCAACAATCATCAGATACTTCTTTCCGTTAAACTCGAATATGTCTGTTCCCAGTTTTTCCCATGGCCGAGTTGGAAGATCGGGTTGTATTATTGGCAGCTTTGGTTGGGCTGGTAGGTGTTTATTGCATAAACCGCAATCCTTCACCGTCTGTCTGATCTCATTGCAGATCCCTGGCCAAAACACAGACTCTTTGGCTAGTAGGATACACTTGCTTTCGCCCATGTGACCCACGTGGATGGTCTGTAGGACTTGGTTCTGCATGGATTTAGGTATGACTATCCTGTTACCCTTAAGCACTAAGCCATCTTCCAGTACAAGATCACACCTGAAGTTCCAGTATTCCCAGAGTTCTTGTGGGCATTGTTTTCTGTAGGGTGGCCATCCATTGTAAATGACATCCTTCAGCAGGTTCATGGTAGGGTCTTGGGCGGTAGAAGATCTCACTGCTGTTAGATCAATGGGGCATGAAACAAAGTGAATGTTGCTCTCGGGTAAGAGGTCATCGCGTTCTGAGGTTTCAATCGTGTGTACACCTTTCTTAAAGCACACGCGTGACAAGGCGTCGGCGACTGGGATTGACTTTCCTTGTTTGTATTGGACTTGGACGTTGAACCGTAGGCATCTGAGTAGCATTCTTTGTAATCGAGCCGGGGCTTCTGCTATGTTTTTCTTAAAAATCTGCTCCAGGGGAGAGTGGTCGGTTTCAACTACTGCATGTCTGCCCAGTAAGTAGTATTCAAACTTCTCTAGACCATACATGACTCCCAAACATTTACGCTCAATGTTTGAGTACCTGGATTCAGCGCTGGTAAGCGATCGGGAAGTCATAGCAACAATGTTCTCATTGCCTTGAGAGTCTATCTGTCTGAGCCAGGCTCCCACGCCCATTTGGCTTGCATCACACTGTAGGATCGTTGGTGTAGTTGGGTCAGGGTCATAGTACGAAATGATTTTGACTGAGCAAAGTTCTTCCTTTATCTTGTCCAATGCTTCTTGATGATGGGATTCCCATGTGAAATGAGAATGTTTCTTTGTCAGTTCCCTCAAAGGTGACGTCATCTCGGCTAACTTCACCGAGTATCGATTGAGGTAAGTCACCATTCCTAGAATGGTTTGGAGCTCTTTGACATCAGATGGGGTCTTGATGTTGCGCATTGCTTCAAGTTTATTCGCAGCTGGCTGGATTCCTTTCTCTGTTAGCGTGTGGCCGAAGAAATCAACTTGCGGTTTCTTGAATTGCAGCTTCTCAGAGTTCAAGCTGACATTGTGTTGTCGAGTGGCATGGAGCATTTTAACGAAAGCCTGGTCATGTTCTTGTTCAGTTGAACCACATATCACAATATCATCAGCTATTCCTGTTACGTTAGGAATGTTCTTGTAGACATCATCAAGTTTGCGCTGGAAGATGTCCTGAGATAGAACGACTCCAAATGGTAATCTCTTGAACCTGTACCTCCCAAACGGGGTGTTGAATGTACACAGCCGGCTGGATTCGTCGTCCAGTTCGACATGCCAATAACCTTTCTTTGTGTCAACAACTGAGAAATACTTCTTTCCATGCAGCGATGGTAGGAGCTCATCGATGGTTCTGCTGTAGTAGTGTTCGCGACGTATGTTCTTGTTTAGGTCTTTGGGGTCAAGGCAAAGTCTCACTTTCCTTTCTCCACCTGGAGTGTCCTTGATGTTACACACAATGGAGTTGACCCAGTCGGTTGGTTCTTTTACTTCTGTGATGACATCATCGGCGATCATCTTGTCAAGTTCAGCCTTATACAGAGGTAGTATATGCACCGGGACAGTACGTGGGGCATGAACAACAGGGACAGCATTGTCAGTCAATTGGATGTGGTATTTCTCTCCTGGGAAGCGGCCTAGCTTATCAAAGCAGTCCTGGTATTCCTCCAGTATGGTTGATTTTGATAACTTGCCTTGTTGCGCAGCTGTTTCAACCTTGGAGGTGTGCTCAGACAGGTCCTTGGTCGTAGGCGTAGCCGTAAATTCATCGATGTTTGCTGTGATAATTCCAAGTTCCTGGGATTGGCTGCAACCAAGCATGGATGGGCTGCCTGGTGCGTCTACGATGTTGAACTTGGTATGAATGGTTTTGCCTTTGAAGGAAATGTCTAGGAAGGCTAACCCAATGTTGTCAATTTTGGCGCCTCCATAGCCCCTTAGAATATTATTGCAAGGCAGGATCTTGATAGGGAATGGGAAGTCTTCAAGATCTGTTGTAGTGATTACACAGGCATCTGCTCCTGTATCCACCTTCAGCTTGATGTCGTGGAGCTCATTGATCTTGACTGTGGCATAGATTCTGTCTCGGTGGCTGTTTATGTCATGCAATGAAATTTCGCAAGGCTCACAGTCCTCGGTTGAGGTAACTGTTCCTAGGAACACGTTGATGGGTTCGGTGTCACTCGCGCCTTCTTCATCATAGTTAAGGGCATCGTAAGGATCTTCGAAATAGTCTTCGTCCTCCAGATGGATATCTTGGCCCTGGTATTCAGGACTGTCTACTACTTCGTGGAGTTTCTGTAGCCGTTTTTTCATGCATACCCTCGCATAATGGCCGGTTTTGCCACAGTATTTACACTTCGAATTCTTGGCGGGGCAATGCGCAGATTTTTCATGGCTGTTTCCGCATCTAAAACAACCTTTTGACTTGAATTGAAATCGACGGGGTTTACCTTTGAACGGTTGATTCGAGTTGGCAGATTCTTGTCCGTGTTGAACTGTATGGAGATCGGCCGGCTTGTCTTCACCTTGAGTAATGATCTTCATTTGGGCCTTGGTACTCTCGTCAACTTTGGCCAAGTCGTAAACTTGCCTGAATGTCAGAGTGTTCCCTAGCGCTATCGCATCTTTGCGCACTTTGTTTGATTCGACGCCAAACACGAGTGTGTCTCTGAGTGTGCTTTCTTTGACAGCCGCGTCGTATCCTCCATCATCTATTAGCAGACGTGCTTCAGTTACAAATTCCTCAAACGGCTTATCTCCCTGTTTGAGACATCTGAGTTGGTATCTAGCTAGGATCTGATTGCTTTGTGGCTTTGTGTACGCTTCTAACGAACCGGGACGATCTTGAGATTATCGCCATCGTTGGCCCATGTGGTCGTGTTGTAAATTTCGAGGCCTTTATCGCCTACCCACAGCAGCAGCAATCTGACTTTCTTTGCTTCTTCGACTTTGTCAAGTGGCCCAGCGAAGACTAGTTCGCATTTTTGCTTGAACAGTTTGAATCTCTTGTGTACATCTCCTGGACTGGTCCAGTCTATGGAAGGAGGTTTGAATCTGTCGGCCATGTTGTGCTTTTGCGGAACGCGCCGATTGAAGCTCGAAGACTTGAAATATTTGAATATTTGAAAACTTGAATACGGTCTTTCGACTCCTGGAGGATCAGTAATCCCACGCTTCTAACACCATGTCGTAGAATAACAGGAGGAGAGCGGTGTAATAACTCAATGCTGTACAAATGTACTTTTAATCCTATCGCTCGCTCGAAGTACACGAGCTCTGAAAACTCGTATGCCCATATAAGGTATGACAATGGTAATGATTCTAGGAATGCAAGTCACGATTCCAAGAATCAACGCTTTTAATGTCTACGGCGTGTTCTGGCTTTAACATCATTTTACCAGTGTAACCGCGAATTCTTTATTTCGTCACGGCGTTTACAGCTTTCTATATACGTACCAAGATACATTGTATGTGCAATGTTCTTCTATATAAAATAATTGCATAGGTTGTCGGCGACTTCGCGTTCATGCAGATGTTATTGTATACCGATAGTTTGGATACTCGGTTTCTCTTGAAAATATTTCTGCAGAATCCAGAGCTATCAGTTAATCGCCAAAATTCATTTTATCAGCATCACATAATTCAAATTTTCATCACATACACGATCTTATGTAACATACATACTCTGTACTTTGCCTACAGTAGTTCATGTACGGCTTTTTACCAGGCCTCGGTGTCGTCCCCTAGGACGGACTGACCGCGACAAAGAGGCCTCGGAGCTAGGCAACTCTCCGTACTGTCTCTCAAAACCATCACGAGTGAAGAAACATCATATTTACAGACATTTGTAACGATGCAGCCGTTAGTTTTCCACTTTTTACATTCCAATACGCTTTAGTAACTAAACTGGTATATGGTCTTTTCGCTTATTAGGTGTATTGTATTTGTTTTGTTTCCTGGTATAATATGCAAAATGTATACGTATACAATGACGTCATGAAATATCCGCGTATGATGGATGTCACTATGGATGGATCACCGCACTGTTTTTCTTGTTAATTAAACATTTTAGAATAAAAATGAGCGATATTAAAACATGACGTTTCGGCGACGACATGTCACCATTATCAAATGTAAAGTATTGATTGGTAGCGTTAGGGCCTATTTACATGCAGAGAAGTTGTCCCTGGTAGGAGGTTTACCCTCCCCCGAGCCATCTTTTACCAAGCGTTTAATTACATGAAAAAAGTTGTCGATCCCTGTTGACGTGGCCCTCTCGGGTTCGCGCATGCTCTATATGTCCTGACTTGTCCTGGTAGGTGACACAATAATAGCCAACGTGTTTATATGGAAAAAAATGTTGGCCCACCCCCCAGGGTCACCCTACCTTCAAAGCGAGTAACCCTCCATCCAGGGTCACCCTGCCCCCCGAGCCAACTTTGCGATTTCTCATGTAAACGGTTCGCTGCTATTTATAAAGAAATGTATGAAAAGTTATCCCGCCCGGGGTTGCTCGGTATGGAGGGTGACCCTCTTACCAGGGACAACTTTCTCCATATAAACAGGCCCTTATATATAGTGAGAGTGTGAAATTACATTAGAATAAACTAAGGTTTGGAAACAAAAGAATGTACATAACTAAGTGAAAAGTTTCGCGGGAATGGAGTCTGTTTGAGTGTTTAAAGTCGGTCTCTTTTTCTTTCTGATTAGGAGCATCTCATAAATAAGGCACTCAAACTTTCCACGGCATTTCTTTAAGATGGCAAATTGCTCTGGAAGATTGGTCGGCTTTTGATTGTGTTTCTCCTTGAGGTGTTTACCGATCACAGAGTATCTATGCTCCTCAAGTCGAGCGATCGTAAGTGAAACACGAAAACATAGCTCAAAGAGTTCATGTTTCACTTACGATCGCTCGACTTCGAGCGATAAATTCACTATTGTGGAAAAGATAATTAGTTTGCTAAAAAAGATATGTGAAAGAAGAGTCTCTCTCGGAATTGTTTTCAAGGTAAAAACCTTATCTGTTCCGTGACGGCCTTATCCACGCGAAATGAAAACAAATTCCGGGAATTTTGAATTTCCGCCATTATGTTTGTATGGAAATGAGTGAGCAGGTTGGCGCACGCGCATTCATTTTGCCGCTGTGTCCGTGTAGCCTATATAATTTGTATCGCACAAATTACATTTAAATTCATATACAACGCATTGTTGGTTTACTAAGGAGGGCTTTGTTTCCGTAATTTTCAAGTCTTCTGAAATTTTCCTGCTTGTGAAGACTAGTTGTAACTCACGATCGTTATTCTTTCCAAGGTCGCGTAGGTCTCTGCGTACGGAGTCGGCGGATTTCTGGTCTTTGTGGAAGGGCAAGGTGATGCGTACAGGGCTGTCTATTAGCGCGATACAGTTTTGGTTCTGGTCTTGGGAAGCGTGAAATCTGATAATAGTAGAATCAATTAGTTTCTCGGTATAGTTTCAGTTTCAAAAACATGGTTTTTAGATCCTTGTATTCTTGTGATAGATCCAGCGAGGACGACAAGCGGTTGGCGCGATCAAGCATAGTTCTTAAAAGTGATCGTTTATATCTATTGTCAACATGACTCTGATAACGGAGGAGAAGCCCTTTGTTGGTCTTTTTTCTGTAGACACAGGTGTTAAGGCGGTGATCGGTCTTGATGATTACCATGCCAACGAAGGGTAACCTGTCGTTGACCGCTGTTTTGGATTGGTGGATCGGTAGCAGCGGGAAGGTCAGGTACTAGGGCGAGAGTGTCGGGAAGCTTGTTTTCATGTGCGAGTTTCTCCTCAATGGAACACATAAAGGTGTTTGCCATTAGTGGTCATAATGGTGATCCCATGGCAACGCCGTCCATTTGTTCGTACAAATCGCCGTTAAACTGGAAAAGCTGATCTTTTGTAGCAATTATAAGCAGTTTGATTAATTAAACCTACGTACAAAGCCGAAGTGAAATAAATCACCGCAATTTCTCATATCCATTATTAACTAGCTTTTGCTCACAACAACTACCACTAGTAATTAAAAGTTATCATGCCCTAAACAATATAATAAATAAATATCAGACAGCAGCCACTAGTAATTATAAAACGATTAGAAAGGATTACTTTTCAGTATTATTATAGTAAGGAGTGATGTCTACTGAGGCAGTCAAGTGTAGCTCTTCCTAGGTTCCACATCTCTTAATGCTTGGCCTTTACAAAATGCAATTGCTATTGTTTAATTTTTGTGCGATCGACCAAGGATCAAATTGCGAGCTCGAGTTTGTAATCAATTTGAATCGTCCCAATCTTAACCAACCCAGGCTTCTTTACTGCTTTTCTGACATTTTTCTATCTAATTACTAGTATGTAATAATGCTTATATCTAGATAATTTTGAATGTCGCAAAATGATTTGCGCGAAACAGTGCTATGTAAAAGGCACCGAGACTTAGAAGACTTATAACACTGCGCTTTTCTGTCAGTATCTAATATTCGAGTTACATCTCAAAATTAAAATTTTTGCAATGTCCTCCAGTCTGTATATAACGGTTACACCTATTTCAGATAGAAGGGTAAAGCCTACAAGACAAGACCGAATGGTAGTCTGGGTATTCATTAGAATTTGCATATCAGTGGAAAAAGACATCTACAAGTTTTTATTTCGCACGTGATGTATTTGGTTTGTCATGTTTTTTTCACTAGCTGATTCTGCTAAAATTTAGTTTGGCTAAAAGTAGCTTACTTCTACAGCTACCTTTCAGTCTTGTCTTGTGGGCTTTTTAAAACATTTCTATCCGACAACGTTAATTGAAATAGGCGTATACAACGCTAGGTTGTACAACACACTGTTCCACTAAATATTTAAGTCCAAGTTCAAGTGTCCCTTTTTACCAACTAAAAGTCTACAGTCTTGAAAGTCTTGAAACATGTCAACTGGTCACGGTTAATAATGTTCCGCGTCATGCAATTTGTTTATTGTTTGTAGGAAAGTCGACTTCTCTTTGCTTCCTTTCTAAAAGTTCAAGTGTCTTTTCTTTTTACAACAAAAAGTCTATAGTTTTTAGTTGAAACTCTTGTAATCATAAAGTTCCTTGTCAAAGAGAAGCTCTTGCGATTTGTTTATTGTTTGTAGGAAAGTCTGATGTTTGCTTCCTTTCTGAATAATTCACCCACTACGATCATTCGTGAAGTCACCAGAATTTGAATCGGGAATACCATTTGTCCCCACTAACTGCCTGCTCTTGAATCATCTTCTCAGCTGCCTTAACATCTTTTACTTTCGACAACATTTGAGCTTGACGTTTGGCTTCCTCAAAATACTCCACGCGCTTTTTCCATCCAGGTTTAGCTTCGTTCTTCTCTGATTCAATAAGCAGCTCCAAGTACTGCGCTTGAGTCAGTGGGTTGGGCTTGAGGGCAATTTCATCTAAACGGCGAAGGCTTTGTTGAGCTTGGACTATCATTTTGAGGACTTTAGTGTGCACATTTACGAGATACTGTTCTAGTTTTCCAATCATGCCTTGCACTTTGCTCTTCCCTGAAACAGCTGTTTCATACTTCTTTTTAAGGTCGTCTGATGTTCTTGTCTCGGTCACCTTTTCGTACTTAATCAGGTAGGGAAGATTCCTGTGATCTGACCAATGGCAATGCTGAGAGCAGACTGTGCATTTGCCACTTGAGTCCATAGATCTACACGAACGCTTGGCGTTGTCATCTGCATACGCACAACTTTTGTGACATGTGAAGTTACATTTGAGACATGTGGTAGTGTGCTGTCCCTTCCCTCTAAGGTCGATCTCGCGTGGCTTCGTAACTTCAACTGAATACGTAAAAGACTTGTTTGTTTCGATCTCCGTTTCACGCTGTTTTAATATATTCTCTTCCTGTCGCATTTCTTCAATTTTGTTGAGACCCATGGTAATCTGCGGGTTCAGGCCTTCTATCAAGGTTTGTAGCTGTTCGCGTTCTTTCAATACCTCTTGGGTTAGTTGGAGGCTGACGGTCTCAGATATTTCAAATTCAGCAAAAACGTTTTAAAGGAACGAACAACCATCTTCCAAAACATCACATCGAAGCTGTCTTCTGTTTCCTCAGTATTTTCTGCAAAAAGGGCCGAGTTGTTAAATTTGTAATACTTCTCACTTGGGATCTTGGCTTTCTTAATAGCTCCCATTACTGGGGGCTGCTGACCATCTGCAAATGTAACCAGCATAAAGATGTTTTTAACAACATCTTTTCCGAATATGGACAGGATGGAATTAAAGATATACTCCTGCGTTGGGGTAAGGCGCGCCAGGGAAGCTTGGGTGACAAAACCAATGCCATCAAGGTGGTCAATGCCATCTGGAGGAGGAATTGAAAAGAACTCCTTTATCTGATTGGTGATTTCTCTGTCTCTCTTTAGCCCTTCCGTGTCTCCAAAGCCAGGTGTGTCGATGATGGTAAAAGTGTATTTAATATCGGAGCCCTCCATAGGATAGAACGTGTAGGCCGTGATTTCCTTTGTCTGACTGTTAGCTTGAGACACCCTGTCATCTTCTATGACGAGCTTGTACCGGAAGTCATCTTTCCATTGTACGCCCAAGATGTAGTTGACCATCCCGTTTATTAGAGTTGTCTTACCGGCTCCTGTTGCACCTACCACCATAAGGACCTTTTTCATTTCCTCCACCGGCAACAAGATTACCAGGGCTACCAATGATTTTCCTGACGAACTTGCTTTGTTTTCGTTTCAGTTCTACCTTCGTTGGGAGCTTGTAAACTGACGGGGGCCCACTTGACACCTTCTCTGAGTTTTGGAGAAAGTTTTCAGCTAAACGACGTGCACCAACATCCTTCATACTAGACAGAATTTCAGCTTGACGTTTAGCTTCCTCGTAATACTGAACGCGCTTCTTCCATCCCGGTTTGGCTTCTTCCTTTTCTGATCCAATAAGCCGCTCCAGGTTCTGAACCTGCATCAGTGGGTTGGGATTAAGGGCAATTTCATCCAAACGACCAAGACTTTGCTGAATTTGGGTTTTCATGGTGCTGACCTGCGTATCCACATTCTGGATATCTTCATTTAGCTTTTTAATCGCACAATCCACCCGGGACGTTAAAGAAACAGCTTTGCCGTACCTCATTTTTAGATCCTTTGACTCCTTGCGTGCTTCTTTCTCTTTTGTATGCTGTTGTAAGACAAGCTTTTCTTGTCGCAATTGGTCGATTTTGCTGCGACGCATTGTAATCTGCTGGTTCAGTTGTTCAATCAAGGTTTGTACCTTTTCGCGTTCTTCCAACACCTCTTTGGTGAGTTGGAGGCTGACACTCACTGAATTTTCAAATTCAGCAAAAAAGCTTTTAAAGGAACGGACACCCATCTTCCAGAACACTGCATTGAACATCTCTTCGGTTTCCTCGCCATTTTCCGCAAAAAGCGCTGAGTTGTTGAATTTGAAGTACTTCTGACTTGGCATATTGACTTTCTTAATGGCTTCCATTACTGGGGGCGTCTGACCATCTGCAAATGTAGCCAACATAAAGATGTTTTTAGCAACATCTTTTCCAAACATGGACAGGATCGATTCAAAGATGTACTCCTGCCTTGCCGAAAGGCGCGCCAGGGAAGCTTTGGTGACAAAACCAATTCCATCAAGGTGATCAATGCCTTCTGGTGGAGGAATTGAAAGAAATTCTTTTATCTGATCAATGACGGTTCTGTCTTTCTCTAGTCCTTCGGAGTCTCCAAAGCCAGGTGTGTCGATGATGGTAAAAGTGTAGGGAACATTAGAGCCCTCCATAGGGTAGATTGTGTAAGCAGTGATTTCGTTTGTCTGCCTGTGACCTTGGGATGCAGTCTGATCTTCGATAATGAGCTTGTATCGGAAGTTATCTTTCCACTCTACTCCCAAGATGTGGTTGACCATCGCGTTGATTAGCGTTGTCTTACCAGCTCCCGTTTGTCCTACCACCATAAGTACTCTTTCGGTTCTACCATCAACGAGATGACTGGGCCCACCACCGATACTTTGCCTGGTAATCATGCATTCTTTTCGCCTGAATTCTACTTTCATTGGAAGCTTATAAACTGACGGAGACCCACTTGTGACCTTCTCTGAGTTTTGGAGCATGCGTTCGGCTAAACGATTTGTTGGACCACTTGATTGATTTTCTCCATTTATCTGAAGCTGGGAATGGATGAAGTGGCGGTGCTGTAAAATAGAAAAAAAAGGGAAACGAATTTTTCTACCTAAGAAGCATGGCCTTTGCATGGGACTCGTTGACAGAAGTGTTCTATAACGGTAGTGACGTGAATTGTAACTACGCTGATTTTTTTCTGCATCACCTGCATCAGTGGAACCCCGTTAATACGGACACTTACGGGCCCAAACTGACCGTGATAACGGGGCGGCCGTAATACGGGGTTGGTCGAAATTATGGAGACGGATATATGATATATGGCATGGAAGTTCCTTGTGTATACAAGTTTAGAGGGATGTCAAAGACAATCGAACTCTAAATAGACTTATTAACATTGAGAACAGTCTATCTGTGCGAAAGTGTGGATAAGTAAAGTGATACTCATGTGTTCATTGTGTCAATGATTTGCTATTTTTAATCCATCGCGGATTTAGTGGCCGTAAAGCCCCTCCCACACGAGCAAGTTTTCCTTGACAAGTTTTCCTTGCTCGTGTGGAAAGGGAAATTTGGCAATTTTTTCCTTGACAAGTGTCCTTGTTCAAAAACAAGCGTGCCAGTTTTTGAACAAGGACACTTGTCAAGGAAAAATTGCCAAGTTGCGAAACTTGTTCGTGTGGACGTGCAACAAGGAAAACTTGGCAAGGAATCCCTGGTGCCCAGCGGCCTTATCTTGTTGCTCGCGACCTGGATCCTATTAAAGACTATAATCCGCTGTACAATATTATTGTTGTTACAAAGAAAAATTGTCAAAGGAAAATTGTTTATTGTCCACACGAGCAAATAGAATTTGTCAAGGAAAAACTTGTCAAATTAAATTTGTTGTTTATCCACACGAGCAAGGAAAACTTGCTCGTGTGGAAGGGGCTTAAGGCGGGGTTTCAATGTATTCCACTATTACGTCATTTTACCATATAAGGTCACGAGAACACGCAAAATATGAGAGCATATTACACTGTAGTGTCCTGTTCTGACCGGTTTAGAACAGAGCGAATACGGAATAGCAAAATAGCAGGGAAATTTTGCAGTGGAATAATAAATCCCTTATTCGATGGTTTAGCATTTTAGCGTTGCTCGCATTTTACCTCGCCCCTACGGGGCTCGGAAAAATACTACGCAACTCGCAAAATATGCGCGCGTATTATATGTTAAACCATCGAATAACGTATATTTATTGCATTGTAAATAAGATGTTGCAATGGTTGTCTTCAATAAATTGCGGAGCATGCCGAACGTTGTACTACATGCTCGTGAAATATCTATTTTAAACAAAAGACAAGAACTCATAGAGCTTGCTGAAAATTGAAAAAAGATAGCTCGTGAAATGAGTAGTGTCAGATAAAAAAGAAGTCAACTGGAGAAGTTGGAAAATAACTGTTATGAAGATAGCATCTAATAATATTTCAAAACCGACAGGCCAGAGAATATCGTCTACTGCAACCATATTTTTTTCGTATTTAACCCTATTCAGACCGGGCTTTTTTTTTGGTCTTTTTCAGACTGGGGAGGGGCCCCCCTCCGTTACTCCGAGATTATCAAGGCCAGCACAAAAACTTGGTGGGTACGTCATGATTTCCGAACAGCCGCCATCTTGGATCCGCCATCTCGGATTTCTTAATTTTTCCAAAACGTCAGAAAACCACCAAAAATTACTCAAAAGTAATCAAAACCAATAAAATAATGCTAAAATGATCAAAAAAGGTAAAACTTATTGCCATAAAGTTATTTTCTTTATTAAAAAACACGAAAATTGGAAAAACATGCCTGTCAAAATATGATTGCATGGTAACAGCTAGTTCCGTGAACAATGACATGTCAAAACAAATTGTTCCCAGATAAATTTCAGGAAAAGTAAAAAAGTTTGGCGGCTTTTACCTCAATATTGAAAAAATTTATTAAAATAAACAAAGTCGGTCAAAGTCGCGGCGGGGCAAATTCCGCCCCCCCCCCCCCCCCCCCGGTCTGAATAGCGTTAAATATCTTCAGATTGAAAAATAAAATGCAACAATGCTGATAGATCAATATGTTTGCGAAGAACTCAGCAGAATTTAACTCAACTGTCTCTTATATTGCATGGCATAAAAAAGTCATTCAAATTTCAGGTTAGCAGTGGAACTCATAGATCCAAACTAACCATGCAGACGTTTTCTATTACACACCTTGGTTGGGGTTATTTTGCCTTTGTTCATGGGGTTTTGTCTCACTCTTCTCTCCCACAAGATCCCAGCAATCACCGCCAGGAAAGCGACCACAATTCCACAAACCCAACAAATTATACACATCCAATATGCTCGTCATGTTGATGAACTAATTGGCGACCCTGCAAAAAGTAACAAATTTCTACTTAATCCAAGCGGAAGGTCATAGAAATTTTTCTCCAAAGAACTAAAAAAAAAACATGGGAAAACCTATGGGATAAAATTGACCCAACTGATACCTATGATGAATTCATGAAAAGCTTTAGAGTACTATATGAAAAACATTTTCCCATTTCAGGGAAGAGCGAGAGAATAGTCATAAAAGCAAATGGTATTTTAAAATCAATAAGACTAATAAAACTGAATAAGATATATAAGACTTGGCTAAGCTGGAAACCTAATTAAATATATAACAAGCCGAATGATTTAAAGTACAAAATCTATAAAATAAACTTATTCATATAATTTGTATAACTAAGAAAGCATTTTATGAGGAAAAAACTAAAAATGTGTTCAAAATTAATGATATCAAATTGACCTGAAAAACAATAAATGAGATACTGTGATAAGGTAAAATGTAGGACTGGCATTACCAGATGAATTCCTTCATGGCAATCAAATGATAACTGATTCAAATGAAATCGCAAGTAAATTTAATGATTTCTTTATCAATTACTGGACAAAACCTAGCAAGAAAAATTAAATCTTATGATCCTGAATTAAGCTACAAACAATTCCTTAAAGGTAATTTCAGAGAAAGTTTTTTTTATATCTGATTAAAATCCGGGTACTGAACACTGGTCCTTACGGCCTCGAATCACTTAACACTAACAAGAGCTTT